>CAXARO010001715.1:0-92102 GCA_963971305.1 Arcuatula senhousia
ATGAAACTTTCACACAATGTAGATAAAGATGTGCACTTCCTGTCTGTGCAACAATAGGGCCTCATTACATTGAAACACATTTTTGTCTGATTTTTTTTTTTAAATTATTCTTTGGTGTTTCAGAACTTGTTCCTGATCCTGAACTTTTCATTGTTTGTTGGAAAACACTATACGATTTTAGAAGTGAGTGAGTTGGTGTTTTTACGCCCGTGCAACGCTATATAGGTTATTTACAGGCGATGAACATGAAAAGAATGATACAATGAACATGAAATGATGATGATAAATGAAATATGGGGATGGGGTGCGAAACAAAGGAACGGTAAATTTTGAAGAACCACAGGAAAAGGGGGAGAGGTGGGTAGGGGCGGAAAATTTAGCCTATGTGGTGCATGTTTCGCTTATTTCGCCCTGTTTCCTTGCTCCAATCGTCTCGAAAATTGACCGATTTTAAAAATTGAACCATGATTGTAAAGCTAATTGTTCATTCTCCAGACCTAGTTTAGGTAAAGAAATGTACACGGTAAGTAAGCTTTTTCCTACCTCATTGAACATTGCTAACTTGTACAATGTCTAGACTCGGACCTGAAAGTGATGCAAGTTTGAGGCATCATAACTTTTGATCGGCGATAGGTAGCCCGGTTCTGTAAAATGTGTTAAACGGCACAAATCGTGATCTGTCGGACACAGTAAAGGGATTGTACGTCGGTTGAGCACAAGCGAGACTGGAATTTTTTTCTAGGAACAAGATTTTCCTCTCAATGTAGGCGATTTTTTTACCATTCGGGTCCTTGTAGCTTCTAGATCGGAAAAATACCAACGAATTGGCGACAGAATTCGACAAAAACCGCAAATACAAAGCCTGTTTGATCAAAAAACAATAGCCTGACTGAAAACAAACGTGTAGCTGAGACAGTGAACCAGTTATTTACAGGCGGGGCGCACGACGAATATGTGCAAAAAATCCGAGAAAAAAAAACGAACACAAAAAAGGGACAAAGAGAAAAAAAAAAGAAGGAAAGAGAAGGCAAAAGGAAGAAAAAAAATCAGTAGCTAATTCAAAAAAAAAAAAAAAAAAAAAAAAAAAAAAAACAAGTCCACGCGCATACTTTTTGTTACTGGCATTCCTGCGCACAAAAATGATACAATGAATATGAAATGACGTGGTCACTTCAAAACACGATGACAGCCTTTTAAGCTGCTATTACTTCTACACCTGTCGTGGGATCTTTATGAAACTTTTACACGATCTTTGTGACTTAAGACAGATGTGTAAAATTCATGTTTAACATTGCTTAGATAGATATCGGGGCTTCTATAGGCTAAAGTTGGAGATGAGCCATGGTTGACCAAGGACAGCTCTTATCGACCGCAACTCTGAAACCACTCGATGGATCTTCATGAAACTTTTACACAGCGTAGATATTGTTGTTGACTACCTTTTCCTGTCATAACCATTCACGATTGACTTTGTGGGGATCGAAGGGCGGTTTAATGTCCTTTTCGTCCAAAATTGATCCTGAACTATTGATCCTGAATTTCGTATTTTTTCATGCGAAAGTGTTGGATGTGCAAATTACTCATACGTTTTACCCCTTTTTGTTACAGAACATTTACAAGACAAGACGATTATGACAAACAAGAAAGACGAAGGCCGTTTCTGTAAAAGATTGGGGTAAGTAGATTTTTATTTTCTTTCTTTTTGTAATCAATCCGAGCGTCTATGCTCATCCGCTCCATTTAGTTGAAAAGCTTATTAAAAATACTTTCCAACGCGATTTTGATCGTTTAAATCGGTTAAGAAATGACTGAGATATTAGCATGTAAAGTTTGTAATTAAAATTTTCAAAAAGAAGTTCCGGCTAACCCTAACCCTTAACCCTGACACTAACCCTTTATTCATACGCAACCAAGACGGTTTACCGTTGGCGGAATGTGCAGATAAGGGTTACCCCTAATTACCTAACCCGATACTTAACCCTAACCCTTAACCGTCTAACCCTAACCCTAACCTTCTAACTCTAACCCTAACCTTTAACCCTAACCCTTAACCCTAACCCTAACCCTGACCATAAAACTGACCCTAACCCTAACCCCGACCCTAACCCTAACCCTTAACCCTAACCCTAACCCTTTTTTCTTAAAAAGTGTGTTTTTCGCGTATTTTTCTACAGAATTTTTTATCAAGAAACAGGGAGGTCAGGGAAGAAAACCGATGAGTGATTCGTATTAAGTTTTTGGATGAAAAACTCGAAAAAAATATTTTTGGGAGGGTTGGGGTTACGGTTACCATGTTGACCACTTTGCAGATATCAATTTGTGCTCATTTGGGCATGTTCCCGTACTCTTATCGTCACGAAATTGAAAAATCAGCCCCGTAGGGGCAGTACTTTTTAACGGGCAACCCGATGCAAAAAACTGCAAGTCTCTATCTTGTGTCGTTCTCAAGTTAGGTGTATCATGCGAAATGACGAAAAAACCGATTTTTCAGCTTCAATGCATTGAGTTCATTATGAACAATCTCAAATGTCATGGTTTCCCTGAACTCTACTCTGAATAGACTATAGATTTGACCATTTTTACGCTCCTGTTACAAGGCAAGAGAAAGCAGTGACTCGTCAAAAGTGACAAAAAAGTTCAATTCTACAAGCTTCAAAACCCATATTTCAAGAATAAACCGATCACCCAACTACATGTACCAACCGCCAATTAATTGTAGGTCTTCCCGTAAGTTATCGAAAGTTGAAAAGAACAAAATACACATAGGAACAAAAAACAAAAAATAGGAACAGGAAAGGGATGATACACCACTGGAAAAGGGGGAGTGGTGGGTAGGGGCAATGATGATGTGATCGAATGACAAAGGCTCCATCTGCAATTTCTTCTATACCAATCAGTGGATCTTAATGAAACTTTCACACAATCTTGGTGATACATCACAGATGTCTAGAATCCATGTTAAACTTTGATCGCAGTGGTATCCGGGTTTCCAGCAACGAAACATGGAGTTGGGCAATGGTTAACGGAAAGCAGCTCCTATCGCCCGCTACTGCAAAACCACTCAAGGGATCTTCATGAAACTTTCACACAATGTAGATAAAGATGTGCACTTCCTGTCTGTGCAACAATAGGGCCTCATTACATTGAAACACATTTTTGTCTGATTTTTTTTTTAAAATTATTCTTTGGTGTTTCAGAACTTGTTCCTGATCCTGAACTTTTCATTGTTTGTTGGAAAACACTATACGATTTTAGAAGTGAGTGAGTTGGTGTTTTTACGCCCGTGCAACGCTATATAGGTTATTTACAGGCGATGAACATGAAAAGAATGATACAATGAACATGAAATGATGATGATAAATGAAATATGGGGATGGGGTGCGAAACAAAGGAACGGTAAATTTTGAAGAACCACAGGAAAAGGGGGAGAGGTGGGTAGGGGCGGAAAATTTAGCCTATGTGGTGCATGTTTCGCTTATTTCGCCCTGTTTCCTTGCTCCAATCGTCTCGAAAATTGACCGATTTTAAAAATTGAACCATGATTGTAAAGCTAATTGTTCATTCTCCAGACCTAGTTTAGGTAAAGAAATGTACACGGTAAGTAAGCTTTTTCCTACCTCATTGAACATTGCTAACTTGTACAATGTCTAGACTCGGACCTGAAAGTGATGCAAGTTTGAGGCATCATAACTTTTGATCGGCGATAGGTAGCCCGGTTCTGTAAAATGTGTTAAACGGCACAAATCGTGATCTGTCGGACACAGTAAAGGGATTGTACGTCGGTTGAGCACAAGCGAGACTGGAATTTTTTTCTAGGAACAAGATTTTCCTCTCAATGTAGGCGATTTTTTTACCATTCGGGTCCTTGTAGCTTCTAGATCGGAAAAATACCAACGAATTGGCGACAGAATTCGACAAAAACCGCAAATACAAAGCCTGTTTGATCAAAAAACAATAGCCTGACTGAAAACAAACGTGTAGCTGAGACAGTGAACCAGTTATTTACAGGCGGGGCGCACGACGAATATGTGCAAAAAATCCGAGAAAAAAAAACGAACACAAAAAAGGGACAAAGAGAAAAAAAAAAGAAGGAAAGAGAAGGCAAAAGGAAGAAAAAAAATCAGTAGCTAATTCAAAAAAAAAAAAAAAAAAAAAAAAAAAAAAAACAAGTCCACGCGCATACTTTTTGTTACTGGCATTCCTGCGCACAAAAATGATACAATGAATATGAAATGACGTGGTCACTTCAAAACACGATGACAGCCTTTTAAGCTGCTATTACTTCTACACCTGTCGTGGGATCTTTATGAAACTTTTACACGATCTTTGTGACTTAAGACAGATGTGTAAAATTCATGTTTAACATTGCTTAGATAGATATCGGGGCTTCTATAGGCTAAAGTTGGAGATGAGCCATGGTTGACCAAGGACAGCTCTTATCGACCGCAACTCTGAAACCACTCGATGGATCTTCATGAAACTTTTACACAGCGTAGATATTGTTGTTGACTACCTTTTCCTGTCATAACCATTCACGATTGACTTTGTGGGGATCGAAGGGCGGTTTAATGTCCTTTTCGTCCAAAATTGATCCTGAACTATTGATCCTGAATTTCGTATTTTTTCATGCGAAAGTGTTGGATGTGCAAATTACTCATACGTTTTACCCCTTTTTGTTACAGAACATTTACAAGACAAGACGATTATGACAAACAAGAAAGACGAAGGCCGTTTCTGTAAAAGATTGGGGTAAGTAGATTTTTATTTTCTTTCTTTTTGTAATCAATCCGAGCGTCTATGCTCATCCGCTCCATTTAGTTGAAAAGCTTATTAAAAATACTTTCCAACGCGATTTTGATCGTTTAAATCGGTTAAGAAATGACTGAGATATTAGCATGTAAAGTTTGTAATTAAAATTTTCAAAAAGAAGTTCCGGCTAACCCTAACCCTTAACCCTGACACTAACCCTTTATTCATACGCAACCAAGACGGTTTACCGTTGGCGGAATGTGCAGATAAGGGTTACCCCTAATTACCTAACCCGATACTTAACCCTAACCCTTAACCGTCTAACCCTAACCCTAACCTTCTAACTCTAACCCTAACCTTTAACCCTAACCCTTAACCCTAACCCTAACCCTGACCATAAAACTGACCCTAACCCTAACCCCGACCCTAACCCTAACCCTTAACCCTAACCCTAACCCTTTTTTCTTAAAAAGTGTGTTTTTCGCGTATTTTTCTACAGAATTTTTTATCAAGAAACAGGGAGGTCAGGGAAGAAAACCGATGAGTGATTCGTATTAAGTTTTTGGATGAAAAACTCGAAAAAAATATTTTTGGGAGGGTTGGGGTTACGGTTACCATGTTGACCACTTTGCAGATATCAATTTGTGCTCATTTGGGCATGTTCCCGTACTCTTATCGTCACGAAATTGAAAAATCAGCCCCGTAGGGGCAGTACTTTTTAACGGGCAACCCGATGCAAAAAACTGCAAGTCTCTATCTTGTGTCGTTCTCAAGTTAGGTGTATCATGCGAAATGACGAAAAAACCGATTTTTCAGCTTCAATGCATTGAGTTCATTATGAACAATCTCAAATGTCATGGTTTCCCTGAACTCTACTCTGAATAGACTATAGATTTGACCATTTTTACGCTCCTGTTACAAGGCAAGAGAAAGCAGTGACTCGTCAAAAGTGACAAAAAAGTTCAATTCTACAAGCTTCAAAACCCATATTTCAAGAATAAACCGATCACCCAACTACATGTACCAACCGCCAATTAATTGTAGGTCTTCCCGTAAGTTATCGAAAGTTGAAAAGAACAAAATACACATAGGAACAAAAAACAAAAAATAGGAACAGGAAAGGGATGATACACCACTGGAAAAGGGGGAGTGGTGGGTAGGGGCAATGATGATGTGATCGAATGACAAAGGCTCCATCTGCAATTTCTTCTATACCAATCAGTGGATCTTAATGAAACTTTCACACAATCTTGGTGATACATCACAGATGTCTAGAATCCATGTTAAACTTTGATCGCAGTGGTATCCGGGTTTCCAGCAACGAAACATGGAGTTGGGCAATGGTTAACGGAAAGCAGCTCCTATCGCCCGCTACTGCAAAACCACTCAAGGGATCTTCATGAAACTTTCACACAATGTAGATAAAGATGTGCACTTCCTGTCTGTGCAACAATAGGGCCTCATTACATTGAAACACATTTTTGTCTGATTTTTTTTTTAAAATTATTCTTTGGTGTTTCAGAACTTGTTCCTGATCCTGAACTTTTCATTGTTTGTTGGAAAACACTATACGATTTTAGAAGTGAGTGAGTTGGTGTTTTTACGCCCGTGCAACGCTATATAGGTTATTTACAGGCGATGAACATGAAAAGAATGATACAATGAACATGAAATGATGATGATAAATGAAATATGGGGATGGGGTGCGAAACAAAGGAACGGTAAATTTTGAAGAACCACAGGAAAAGGGGGAGAGGTGGGTAGGGGCGGAAAATTTAGCCTATGTGGTGCATGTTTCGCTTATTTCGCCCTGTTTCCTTGCTCCAATCGTCTCGAAAATTGACCGATTTTAAAAATTGAACCATGATTGTAAAGCTAATTGTTCATTCTCCAGACCTAGTTTAGGTAAAGAAATGTACACGGTAAGTAAGCTTTTTCCTACCTCATTGAACATTGCTAACTTGTACAATGTCTAGACTCGGACCTGAAAGTGATGCAAGTTTGAGGCATCATAACTTTTGATCGGCGATAGGTAGCCCGGTTCTGTAAAATGTGTTAAACGGCACAAATCGTGATCTGTCGGACACAGTAAAGGGATTGTACGTCGGTTGAGCACAAGCGAGACTGGAATTTTTTTCTAGGAACAAGATTTTCCTCTCAATGTAGGCGATTTTTTTACCATTCGGGTCCTTGTAGCTTCTAGATCGGAAAAATACCAACGAATTGGCGACAGAATTCGACAAAAACCGCAAATACAAAGCCTGTTTGATCAAAAAACAATAGCCTGACTGAAAACAAACGTGTAGCTGAGACAGTGAACCAGTTATTTACAGGCGGGGCGCACGACGAATATGTGCAAAAAATCCGAGAAAAAAAAACGAACACAAAAAAGGGACAAAGAGAAAAAAAAAAGAAGGAAAGAGAAGGCAAAAGGAAGAAAAAAAATCAGTAGCTAATTCAAAAAAAAAAAAAAAAAAAAAAAAAAAAAAAACAAGTCCACGCGCATACTTTTTGTTACTGGCATTCCTGCGCACAAAAATGATACAATGAATATGAAATGACGTGGTCACTTCAAAACACGATGACAGCCTTTTAAGCTGCTATTACTTCTACACCTGTCGTGGGATCTTTATGAAACTTTTACACGATCTTTGTGACTTAAGACAGATGTGTAAAATTCATGTTTAACATTGCTTAGATAGATATCGGGGCTTCTATAGGCTAAAGTTGGAGATGAGCCATGGTTGACCAAGGACAGCTCTTATCGACCGCAACTCTGAAACCACTCGATGGATCTTCATGAAACTTTTACACAGCGTAGATATTGTTGTTGACTACCTTTTCCTGTCATAACCATTCACGATTGACTTTGTGGGGATCGAAGGGCGGTTTAATGTCCTTTTCGTCCAAAATTGATCCTGAACTATTGATCCTGAATTTCGTATTTTTTCATGCGAAAGTGTTGGATGTGCAAATTACTCATACGTTTTACCCCTTTTTGTTACAGAACATTTACAAGACAAGACGATTATGACAAACAAGAAAGACGAAGGCCGTTTCTGTAAAAGATTGGGGTAAGTAGATTTTTATTTTCTTTCTTTTTGTAATCAATCCGAGCGTCTATGCTCATCCGCTCCATTTAGTTGAAAAGCTTATTAAAAATACTTTCCAACGCGATTTTGATCGTTTAAATCGGTTAAGAAATGACTGAGATATTAGCATGTAAAGTTTGTAATTAAAATTTTCAAAAAGAAGTTCCGGCTAACCCTAACCCTTAACCCTGACACTAACCCTTTATTCATACGCAACCAAGACGGTTTACCGTTGGCGGAATGTGCAGATAAGGGTTACCCCTAATTACCTAACCCGATACTTAACCCTAACCCTTAACCGTCTAACCCTAACCCTAACCTTCTAACTCTAACCCTAACCTTTAACCCTAACCCTTAACCCTAACCCTAACCCTGACCATAAAACTGACCCTAACCCTAACCCCGACCCTAACCCTAACCCTTAACCCTAACCCTAACCCTTTTTTCTTAAAAAGTGTGTTTTTCGCGTATTTTTCTACAGAATTTTTTATCAAGAAACAGGGAGGTCAGGGAAGAAAACCGATGAGTGATTCGTATTAAGTTTTTGGATGAAAAACTCGAAAAAAATATTTTTGGGAGGGTTGGGGTTACGGTTACCATGTTGACCACTTTGCAGATATCAATTTGTGCTCATTTGGGCATGTTCCCGTACTCTTATCGTCACGAAATTGAAAAATCAGCCCCGTAGGGGCAGTACTTTTTAACGGGCAACCCGATGCAAAAAACTGCAAGTCTCTATCTTGTGTCGTTCTCAAGTTAGGTGTATCATGCGAAATGACGAAAAAACCGATTTTTCAGCTTCAATGCATTGAGTTCATTATGAACAATCTCAAATGTCATGGTTTCCCTGAACTCTACTCTGAATAGACTATAGATTTGACCATTTTTACGCTCCTGTTACAAGGCAAGAGAAAGCAGTGACTCGTCAAAAGTGACAAAAAAGTTCAATTCTACAAGCTTCAAAACCCATATTTCAAGAATAAACCGATCACCCAACTACATGTACCAACCGCCAATTAATTGTAGGTCTTCCCGTAAGTTATCGAAAGTTGAAAAGAACAAAATACACATAGGAACAAAAAACAAAAAATAGGAACAGGAAAGGGATGATACACCACTGGAAAAGGGGGAGTGGTGGGTAGGGGCAATGATGATGTGATCGAATGACAAAGGCTCCATCTGCAATTTCTTCTATACCAATCAGTGGATCTTAATGAAACTTTCACACAATCTTGGTGATACATCACAGATGTCTAGAATCCATGTTAAACTTTGATCGCAGTGGTATCCGGGTTTCCAGCAACGAAACATGGAGTTGGGCAATGGTTAACGGAAAGCAGCTCCTATCGCCCGCTACTGCAAAACCACTCAAGGGATCTTCATGAAACTTTCACACAATGTAGATAAAGATGTGCACTTCCTGTCTGTGCAACAATAGGGCCTCATTACATTGAAACACATTTTTGTCTGATTTTTTTTTTAAAATTATTCTTTGGTGTTTCAGAACTTGTTCCTGATCCTGAACTTTTCATTGTTTGTTGGAAAACACTATACGATTTTAGAAGTGAGTGAGTTGGTGTTTTTACGCCCGTGCAACGCTATATAGGTTATTTACAGGCGATGAACATGAAAAGAATGATACAATGAACATGAAATGATGATGATAAATGAAATATGGGGATGGGGTGCGAAACAAAGGAACGGTAAATTTTGAAGAACCACAGGAAAAGGGGGAGAGGTGGGTAGGGGCGGAAAATTTAGCCTATGTGGTGCATGTTTCGCTTATTTCGCCCTGTTTCCTTGCTCCAATCGTCTCGAAAATTGACCGATTTTAAAAATTGAACCATGATTGTAAAGCTAATTGTTCATTCTCCAGACCTAGTTTAGGTAAAGAAATGTACACGGTAAGTAAGCTTTTTCCTACCTCATTGAACATTGCTAACTTGTACAATGTCTAGACTCGGACCTGAAAGTGATGCAAGTTTGAGGCATCATAACTTTTGATCGGCGATAGGTAGCCCGGTTCTGTAAAATGTGTTAAACGGCACAAATCGTGATCTGTCGGACACAGTAAAGGGATTGTACGTCGGTTGAGCACAAGCGAGACTGGAATTTTTTTCTAGGAACAAGATTTTCCTCTCAATGTAGGCGATTTTTTTACCATTCGGGTCCTTGTAGCTTCTAGATCGGAAAAATACCAACGAATTGGCGACAGAATTCGACAAAAACCGCAAATACAAAGCCTGTTTGATCAAAAAACAATAGCCTGACTGAAAACAAACGTGTAGCTGAGACAGTGAACCAGTTATTTACAGGCGGGGCGCACGACGAATATGTGCAAAAAATCCGAGAAAAAAAAACGAACACAAAAAAGGGACAAAGAGAAAAAAAAAAGAAGGAAAGAGAAGGCAAAAGGAAGAAAAAAAATCAGTAGCTAATTCAAAAAAAAAAAAAAAAAAAAAAAAAAAAAAAACAAGTCCACGCGCATACTTTTTGTTACTGGCATTCCTGCGCACAAAAATGATACAATGAATATGAAATGACGTGGTCACTTCAAAACACGATGACAGCCTTTTAAGCTGCTATTACTTCTACACCTGTCGTGGGATCTTTATGAAACTTTTACACGATCTTTGTGACTTAAGACAGATGTGTAAAATTCATGTTTAACATTGCTTAGATAGATATCGGGGCTTCTATAGGCTAAAGTTGGAGATGAGCCATGGTTGACCAAGGACAGCTCTTATCGACCGCAACTCTGAAACCACTCGATGGATCTTCATGAAACTTTTACACAGCGTAGATATTGTTGTTGACTACCTTTTCCTGTCATAACCATTCACGATTGACTTTGTGGGGATCGAAGGGCGGTTTAATGTCCTTTTCGTCCAAAATTGATCCTGAACTATTGATCCTGAATTTCGTATTTTTTCATGCGAAAGTGTTGGATGTGCAAATTACTCATACGTTTTACCCCTTTTTGTTACAGAACATTTACAAGACAAGACGATTATGACAAACAAGAAAGACGAAGGCCGTTTCTGTAAAAGATTGGGGTAAGTAGATTTTTATTTTCTTTCTTTTTGTAATCAATCCGAGCGTCTATGCTCATCCGCTCCATTTAGTTGAAAAGCTTATTAAAAATACTTTCCAACGCGATTTTGATCGTTTAAATCGGTTAAGAAATGACTGAGATATTAGCATGTAAAGTTTGTAATTAAAATTTTCAAAAAGAAGTTCCGGCTAACCCTAACCCTTAACCCTGACACTAACCCTTTATTCATACGCAACCAAGACGGTTTACCGTTGGCGGAATGTGCAGATAAGGGTTACCCCTAATTACCTAACCCGATACTTAACCCTAACCCTTAACCGTCTAACCCTAACCCTAACCTTCTAACTCTAACCCTAACCTTTAACCCTAACCCTTAACCCTAACCCTAACCCTGACCATAAAACTGACCCTAACCCTAACCCCGACCCTAACCCTAACCCTTAACCCTAACCCTAACCCTTTTTTCTTAAAAAGTGTGTTTTTCGCGTATTTTTCTACAGAATTTTTTATCAAGAAACAGGGAGGTCAGGGAAGAAAACCGATGAGTGATTCGTATTAAGTTTTTGGATGAAAAACTCGAAAAAAATATTTTTGGGAGGGTTGGGGTTACGGTTACCATGTTGACCACTTTGCAGATATCAATTTGTGCTCATTTGGGCATGTTCCCGTACTCTTATCGTCACGAAATTGAAAAATCAGCCCCGTAGGGGCAGTACTTTTTAACGGGCAACCCGATGCAAAAAACTGCAAGTCTCTATCTTGTGTCGTTCTCAAGTTAGGTGTATCATGCGAAATGACGAAAAAACCGATTTTTCAGCTTCAATGCATTGAGTTCATTATGAACAATCTCAAATGTCATGGTTTCCCTGAACTCTACTCTGAATAGACTATAGATTTGACCATTTTTACGCTCCTGTTACAAGGCAAGAGAAAGCAGTGACTCGTCAAAAGTGACAAAAAAGTTCAATTCTACAAGCTTCAAAACCCATATTTCAAGAATAAACCGATCACCCAACTACATGTACCAACCGCCAATTAATTGTAGGTCTTCCCGTAAGTTATCGAAAGTTGAAAAGAACAAAATACACATAGGAACAAAAAACAAAAAATAGGAACAGGAAAGGGATGATACACCACTGGAAAAGGGGGAGTGGTGGGTAGGGGCAATGATGATGTGATCGAATGACAAAGGCTCCATCTGCAATTTCTTCTATACCAATCAGTGGATCTTAATGAAACTTTCACACAATCTTGGTGATACATCACAGATGTCTAGAATCCATGTTAAACTTTGATCGCAGTGGTATCCGGGTTTCCAGCAACGAAACATGGAGTTGGGCAATGGTTAACGGAAAGCAGCTCCTATCGCCCGCTACTGCAAAACCACTCAAGGGATCTTCATGAAACTTTCACACAATGTAGATAAAGATGTGCACTTCCTGTCTGTGCAACAATAGGGCCTCATTACATTGAAACACATTTTTGTCTGATTTTTTTTTTAAAATTATTCTTTGGTGTTTCAGAACTTGTTCCTGATCCTGAACTTTTCATTGTTTGTTGGAAAACACTATACGATTTTAGAAGTGAGTGAGTTGGTGTTTTTACGCCCGTGCAACGCTATATAGGTTATTTACAGGCGATGAACATGAAAAGAATGATACAATGAACATGAAATGATGATGATAAATGAAATATGGGGATGGGGTGCGAAACAAAGGAACGGTAAATTTTGAAGAACCACAGGAAAAGGGGGAGAGGTGGGTAGGGGCGGAAAATTTAGCCTATGTGGTGCATGTTTCGCTTATTTCGCCCTGTTTCCTTGCTCCAATCGTCTCGAAAATTGACCGATTTTAAAAATTGAACCATGATTGTAAAGCTAATTGTTCATTCTCCAGACCTAGTTTAGGTAAAGAAATGTACACGGTAAGTAAGCTTTTTCCTACCTCATTGAACATTGCTAACTTGTACAATGTCTAGACTCGGACCTGAAAGTGATGCAAGTTTGAGGCATCATAACTTTTGATCGGCGATAGGTAGCCCGGTTCTGTAAAATGTGTTAAACGGCACAAATCGTGATCTGTCGGACACAGTAAAGGGATTGTACGTCGGTTGAGCACAAGCGAGACTGGAATTTTTTTCTAGGAACAAGATTTTCCTCTCAATGTAGGCGATTTTTTTACCATTCGGGTCCTTGTAGCTTCTAGATCGGAAAAATACCAACGAATTGGCGACAGAATTCGACAAAAACCGCAAATACAAAGCCTGTTTGATCAAAAAACAATAGCCTGACTGAAAACAAACGTGTAGCTGAGACAGTGAACCAGTTATTTACAGGCGGGGCGCACGACGAATATGTGCAAAAAATCCGAGAAAAAAAAACGAACACAAAAAAGGGACAAAGAGAAAAAAAAAAGAAGGAAAGAGAAGGCAAAAGGAAGAAAAAAAATCAGTAGCTAATTCAAAAAAAAAAAAAAAAAAAAAAAAAAAAAAAACAAGTCCACGCGCATACTTTTTGTTACTGGCATTCCTGCGCACAAAAATGATACAATGAATATGAAATGACGTGGTCACTTCAAAACACGATGACAGCCTTTTAAGCTGCTATTACTTCTACACCTGTCGTGGGATCTTTATGAAACTTTTACACGATCTTTGTGACTTAAGACAGATGTGTAAAATTCATGTTTAACATTGCTTAGATAGATATCGGGGCTTCTATAGGCTAAAGTTGGAGATGAGCCATGGTTGACCAAGGACAGCTCTTATCGACCGCAACTCTGAAACCACTCGATGGATCTTCATGAAACTTTTACACAGCGTAGATATTGTTGTTGACTACCTTTTCCTGTCATAACCATTCACGATTGACTTTGTGGGGATCGAAGGGCGGTTTAATGTCCTTTTCGTCCAAAATTGATCCTGAACTATTGATCCTGAATTTCGTATTTTTTCATGCGAAAGTGTTGGATGTGCAAATTACTCATACGTTTTACCCCTTTTTGTTACAGAACATTTACAAGACAAGACGATTATGACAAACAAGAAAGACGAAGGCCGTTTCTGTAAAAGATTGGGGTAAGTAGATTTTTATTTTCTTTCTTTTTGTAATCAATCCGAGCGTCTATGCTCATCCGCTCCATTTAGTTGAAAAGCTTATTAAAAATACTTTCCAACGCGATTTTGATCGTTTAAATCGGTTAAGAAATGACTGAGATATTAGCATGTAAAGTTTGTAATTAAAATTTTCAAAAAGAAGTTCCGGCTAACCCTAACCCTTAACCCTGACACTAACCCTTTATTCATACGCAACCAAGACGGTTTACCGTTGGCGGAATGTGCAGATAAGGGTTACCCCTAATTACCTAACCCGATACTTAACCCTAACCCTTAACCGTCTAACCCTAACCCTAACCTTCTAACTCTAACCCTAACCTTTAACCCTAACCCTTAACCCTAACCCTAACCCTGACCATAAAACTGACCCTAACCCTAACCCCGACCCTAACCCTAACCCTTAACCCTAACCCTAACCCTTTTTTCTTAAAAAGTGTGTTTTTCGCGTATTTTTCTACAGAATTTTTTATCAAGAAACAGGGAGGTCAGGGAAGAAAACCGATGAGTGATTCGTATTAAGTTTTTGGATGAAAAACTCGAAAAAAATATTTTTGGGAGGGTTGGGGTTACGGTTACCATGTTGACCACTTTGCAGATATCAATTTGTGCTCATTTGGGCATGTTCCCGTACTCTTATCGTCACGAAATTGAAAAATCAGCCCCGTAGGGGCAGTACTTTTTAACGGGCAACCCGATGCAAAAAACTGCAAGTCTCTATCTTGTGTCGTTCTCAAGTTAGGTGTATCATGCGAAATGACGAAAAAACCGATTTTTCAGCTTCAATGCATTGAGTTCATTATGAACAATCTCAAATGTCATGGTTTCCCTGAACTCTACTCTGAATAGACTATAGATTTGACCATTTTTACGCTCCTGTTACAAGGCAAGAGAAAGCAGTGACTCGTCAAAAGTGACAAAAAAGTTCAATTCTACAAGCTTCAAAACCCATATTTCAAGAATAAACCGATCACCCAACTACATGTACCAACCGCCAATTAATTGTAGGTCTTCCCGTAAGTTATCGAAAGTTGAAAAGAACAAAATACACATAGGAACAAAAAACAAAAAATAGGAACAGGAAAGGGATGATACACCACTGGAAAAGGGGGAGTGGTGGGTAGGGGCAATGATGATGTGATCGAATGACAAAGGCTCCATCTGCAATTTCTTCTATACCAATCAGTGGATCTTAATGAAACTTTCACACAATCTTGGTGATACATCACAGATGTCTAGAATCCATGTTAAACTTTGATCGCAGTGGTATCCGGGTTTCCAGCAACGAAACATGGAGTTGGGCAATGGTTAACGGAAAGCAGCTCCTATCGCCCGCTACTGCAAAACCACTCAAGGGATCTTCATGAAACTTTCACACAATGTAGATAAAGATGTGCACTTCCTGTCTGTGCAACAATAGGGCCTCATTACATTGAAACACATTTTTGTCTGATTTTTTTTTTAAAATTATTCTTTGGTGTTTCAGAACTTGTTCCTGATCCTGAACTTTTCATTGTTTGTTGGAAAACACTATACGATTTTAGAAGTGAGTGAGTTGGTGTTTTTACGCCCGTGCAACGCTATATAGGTTATTTACAGGCGATGAACATGAAAAGAATGATACAATGAACATGAAATGATGATGATAAATGAAATATGGGGATGGGGTGCGAAACAAAGGAACGGTAAATTTTGAAGAACCACAGGAAAAGGGGGAGAGGTGGGTAGGGGCGGAAAATTTAGCCTATGTGGTGCATGTTTCGCTTATTTCGCCCTGTTTCCTTGCTCCAATCGTCTCGAAAATTGACCGATTTTAAAAATTGAACCATGATTGTAAAGCTAATTGTTCATTCTCCAGACCTAGTTTAGGTAAAGAAATGTACACGGTAAGTAAGCTTTTTCCTACCTCATTGAACATTGCTAACTTGTACAATGTCTAGACTCGGACCTGAAAGTGATGCAAGTTTGAGGCATCATAACTTTTGATCGGCGATAGGTAGCCCGGTTCTGTAAAATGTGTTAAACGGCACAAATCGTGATCTGTCGGACACAGTAAAGGGATTGTACGTCGGTTGAGCACAAGCGAGACTGGAATTTTTTTCTAGGAACAAGATTTTCCTCTCAATGTAGGCGATTTTTTTACCATTCGGGTCCTTGTAGCTTCTAGATCGGAAAAATACCAACGAATTGGCGACAGAATTCGACAAAAACCGCAAATACAAAGCCTGTTTGATCAAAAAACAATAGCCTGACTGAAAACAAACGTGTAGCTGAGACAGTGAACCAGTTATTTACAGGCGGGGCGCACGACGAATATGTGCAAAAAATCCGAGAAAAAAAAACGAACACAAAAAAGGGACAAAGAGAAAAAAAAAAGAAGGAAAGAGAAGGCAAAAGGAAGAAAAAAAATCAGTAGCTAATTCAAAAAAAAAAAAAAAAAAAAAAAAAAAAAAAACAAGTCCACGCGCATACTTTTTGTTACTGGCATTCCTGCGCACAAAAATGATACAATGAATATGAAATGACGTGGTCACTTCAAAACACGATGACAGCCTTTTAAGCTGCTATTACTTCTACACCTGTCGTGGGATCTTTATGAAACTTTTACACGATCTTTGTGACTTAAGACAGATGTGTAAAATTCATGTTTAACATTGCTTAGATAGATATCGGGGCTTCTATAGGCTAAAGTTGGAGATGAGCCATGGTTGACCAAGGACAGCTCTTATCGACCGCAACTCTGAAACCACTCGATGGATCTTCATGAAACTTTTACACAGCGTAGATATTGTTGTTGACTACCTTTTCCTGTCATAACCATTCACGATTGACTTTGTGGGGATCGAAGGGCGGTTTAATGTCCTTTTCGTCCAAAATTGATCCTGAACTATTGATCCTGAATTTCGTATTTTTTCATGCGAAAGTGTTGGATGTGCAAATTACTCATACGTTTTACCCCTTTTTGTTACAGAACATTTACAAGACAAGACGATTATGACAAACAAGAAAGACGAAGGCCGTTTCTGTAAAAGATTGGGGTAAGTAGATTTTTATTTTCTTTCTTTTTGTAATCAATCCGAGCGTCTATGCTCATCCGCTCCATTTAGTTGAAAAGCTTATTAAAAATACTTTCCAACGCGATTTTGATCGTTTAAATCGGTTAAGAAATGACTGAGATATTAGCATGTAAAGTTTGTAATTAAAATTTTCAAAAAGAAGTTCCGGCTAACCCTAACCCTTAACCCTGACACTAACCCTTTATTCATACGCAACCAAGACGGTTTACCGTTGGCGGAATGTGCAGATAAGGGTTACCCCTAATTACCTAACCCGATACTTAACCCTAACCCTTAACCGTCTAACCCTAACCCTAACCTTCTAACTCTAACCCTAACCTTTAACCCTAACCCTTAACCCTAACCCTAACCCTGACCATAAAACTGACCCTAACCCTAACCCCGACCCTAACCCTAACCCTTAACCCTAACCCTAACCCTTTTTTCTTAAAAAGTGTGTTTTTCGCGTATTTTTCTACAGAATTTTTTATCAAGAAACAGGGAGGTCAGGGAAGAAAACCGATGAGTGATTCGTATTAAGTTTTTGGATGAAAAACTCGAAAAAAATATTTTTGGGAGGGTTGGGGTTACGGTTACCATGTTGACCACTTTGCAGATATCAATTTGTGCTCATTTGGGCATGTTCCCGTACTCTTATCGTCACGAAATTGAAAAATCAGCCCCGTAGGGGCAGTACTTTTTAACGGGCAACCCGATGCAAAAAACTGCAAGTCTCTATCTTGTGTCGTTCTCAAGTTAGGTGTATCATGCGAAATGACGAAAAAACCGATTTTTCAGCTTCAATGCATTGAGTTCATTATGAACAATCTCAAATGTCATGGTTTCCCTGAACTCTACTCTGAATAGACTATAGATTTGACCATTTTTACGCTCCTGTTACAAGGCAAGAGAAAGCAGTGACTCGTCAAAAGTGACAAAAAAGTTCAATTCTACAAGCTTCAAAACCCATATTTCAAGAATAAACCGATCACCCAACTACATGTACCAACCGCCAATTAATTGTAGGTCTTCCCGTAAGTTATCGAAAGTTGAAAAGAACAAAATACACATAGGAACAAAAAACAAAAAATAGGAACAGGAAAGGGATGATACACCACTGGAAAAGGGGGAGTGGTGGGTAGGGGCAATGATGATGTGATCGAATGACAAAGGCTCCATCTGCAATTTCTTCTATACCAATCAGTGGATCTTAATGAAACTTTCACACAATCTTGGTGATACATCACAGATGTCTAGAATCCATGTTAAACTTTGATCGCAGTGGTATCCGGGTTTCCAGCAACGAAACATGGAGTTGGGCAATGGTTAACGGAAAGCAGCTCCTATCGCCCGCTACTGCAAAACCACTCAAGGGATCTTCATGAAACTTTCACACAATGTAGATAAAGATGTGCACTTCCTGTCTGTGCAACAATAGGGCCTCATTACATTGAAACACATTTTTGTCTGATTTTTTTTTTAAAATTATTCTTTGGTGTTTCAGAACTTGTTCCTGATCCTGAACTTTTCATTGTTTGTTGGAAAACACTATACGATTTTAGAAGTGAGTGAGTTGGTGTTTTTACGCCCGTGCAACGCTATATAGGTTATTTACAGGCGATGAACATGAAAAGAATGATACAATGAACATGAAATGATGATGATAAATGAAATATGGGGATGGGGTGCGAAACAAAGGAACGGTAAATTTTGAAGAACCACAGGAAAAGGGGGAGAGGTGGGTAGGGGCGGAAAATTTAGCCTATGTGGTGCATGTTTCGCTTATTTCGCCCTGTTTCCTTGCTCCAATCGTCTCGAAAATTGACCGATTTTAAAAATTGAACCATGATTGTAAAGCTAATTGTTCATTCTCCAGACCTAGTTTAGGTAAAGAAATGTACACGGTAAGTAAGCTTTTTCCTACCTCATTGAACATTGCTAACTTGTACAATGTCTAGACTCGGACCTGAAAGTGATGCAAGTTTGAGGCATCATAACTTTTGATCGGCGATAGGTAGCCCGGTTCTGTAAAATGTGTTAAACGGCACAAATCGTGATCTGTCGGACACAGTAAAGGGATTGTACGTCGGTTGAGCACAAGCGAGACTGGAATTTTTTTCTAGGAACAAGATTTTCCTCTCAATGTAGGCGATTTTTTTACCATTCGGGTCCTTGTAGCTTCTAGATCGGAAAAATACCAACGAATTGGCGACAGAATTCGACAAAAACCGCAAATACAAAGCCTGTTTGATCAAAAAACAATAGCCTGACTGAAAACAAACGTGTAGCTGAGACAGTGAACCAGTTATTTACAGGCGGGGCGCACGACGAATATGTGCAAAAAATCCGAGAAAAAAAAACGAACACAAAAAAGGGACAAAGAGAAAAAAAAAAGAAGGAAAGAGAAGGCAAAAGGAAGAAAAAAAATCAGTAGCTAATTCAAAAAAAAAAAAAAAAAAAAAAAAAAAAAAAAACAAGTCCACGCGCATACTTTTTGTTACTGGCATTCCTGCGCACAAAAATGATACAATGAATATGAAATGACGTGGTCACTTCAAAACACGATGACAGCCTTTTAAGCTGCTATTACTTCTACACCTGTCGTGGGATCTTTATGAAACTTTTACACGATCTTTGTGACTTAAGACAGATGTGTAAAATTCATGTTTAACATTGCTTAGATAGATATCGGGGCTTCTATAGGCTAAAGTTGGAGATGAGCCATGGTTGACCAAGGACAGCTCTTATCGACCGCAACTCTGAAACCACTCGATGGATCTTCATGAAACTTTTACACAGCGTAGATATTGTTGTTGACTACCTTTTCCTGTCATAACCATTCACGATTGACTTTGTGGGGATCGAAGGGCGGTTTAATGTCCTTTTCGTCCAAAATTGATCCTGAACTATTGATCCTGAATTTCGTATTTTTTCATGCGAAAGTGTTGGATGTGCAAATTACTCATACGTTTTACCCCTTTTTGTTACAGAACATTTACAAGACAAGACGATTATGACAAACAAGAAAGACGAAGGCCGTTTCTGTAAAAGATTGGGGTAAGTAGATTTTTATTTTCTTTCTTTTTGTAATCAATCCGAGCGTCTATGCTCATCCGCTCCATTTAGTTGAAAAGCTTATTAAAAATACTTTCCAACGCGATTTTGATCGTTTAAATCGGTTAAGAAATGACTGAGATATTAGCATGTAAAGTTTGTAATTAAAATTTTCAAAAAGAAGTTCCGGCTAACCCTAACCCTTAACCCTGACACTAACCCTTTATTCATACGCAACCAAGACGGTTTACCGTTGGCGGAATGTGCAGATAAGGGTTACCCCTAATTACCTAACCCTAACCCTAACCCTAACCCTAACCCTAACCCTAACCCTAACCCTAACCCTAACCCTAACCCTAACCCTAACCCTAACCCTAACCCTAACCCTAACCCTAACCCTAACCCTAACCCTAACCCTAACCCTAACCCTAACCCTAACCCTAACCCTAACCCTAACTTGTAACCCTAATTCTAACCCTAACCCTAACCCTAATTTTACCACGCCACAAGCCCTTTTGTACCTTGTAACCCTAATCCTATCCCTAACCCTAACCCTAATTTTACCACGCCACAAGCCCTGTTGTACCTTGTAACCCTAATCCTAACCCTAACCCTAATTTTACCACGCCACAAGCCCTTTTGTACCTTGTAACCCTAATTCTAACCCTAACCCTAACCCTAATTTTACCACGCCACAAGCCCTTTTGTACCTTGTAACCCTAATTCTAACCCTAACCCTAACCCTAATTTTACCACGCCACAAGCCCTTTTGTACCTTGTAACCCTAATTCTAACCCTAACCCTAACCCTAATTTTACCACGCCACAAGCCCTTTTGTACCTTGTAACCCTAATTCTAACCCTAACCCTAACCCTAATTTTACCACGCCACAAGCCCTTTTGTACCTTGTAACCCTAATCCTATCCCTAACCCTAACCCTAATTTTACCACGCCACAAGCCCTGTTGTACCTTGTAACCCTAATCCTAACCCTAACCCTAATTTTACCACGCCACAAGCCCTTTTGTACCTTGTAACCCTAATTCTAACCCTAACCCTAACCCTAATTTTACCACGCCACAAGCCCTTTTGTACCTTGTAACCCTAATCCTATCCCTAACCCTAACCCTAATTTTACCACGCCACAAGCCCTGTTGTACCTTGTAACCCTAATCCTAACCCTAACCCTAATTTTACCACGCCACAAGCCCTTTTGTACCTTGTAACCCTAATTCTAACCCTAACCCTAACCCTAATTTTACCACGCCACAAGCCCTTTTGTACCTTGTAACCCTAATTCTAACCCTAACCCTAACCCTAATTTTACCACGCCACAAGCCCTTTTGTACCTTGTAACCCTAATTCTAACCCTAACCCTAACCCTAATTTTACCACGCCACAAGCCCTTTTGTACCTTGTAACCCTAATTCTAACCCTAACCCTAACCCTAATTTTACCACGCCACAAGCCCTTTTGTACCTTGTAACCCTAATTCTAACCCTAACCCTAACCCTAATTTTACCACGCCACAAGCCCTTTTGTACCTTGTAACCCTAATTCTAACCCTAACCCTAACCCTAATTTTACCACGCCACAAGCCCTTTTGTACCTTGTAACCCTAATCCTATCCCTAACCCTAACCCTAATTTTACCACGCCACAAGCCCTGTTGTACCTTGTAACCCTAATCCTAACCCTAACCCTAATTTTACCACGCCACAAGCCCTTTTGTACCTTGTAACCCTAATTCTAACCCTAACCCTAACCCTAATTTTACCACGCCACAAGCCCTTTTGTACCTTGTAACCCTAATTCTAACCCTAACCCTAACCCTAATTTTACCACGCCACAAGCCCTTTTGTACCTTGTAACCCTAATTCTAACCCTAACCCTAACCCTAATTTTACCACGCCACAAGCCCTTTTGTACCTTGTAACCCTAATTCTAACCCTAACCCTAACCCTAATTTTACCACGCCACAAGCCCTTTTGTACCTTGTAACCCTAATCCTATCCCTAACCCTAACCCTAATTTTACCACGCCACAAGCCCTGTTGTACCTTGTAACCCTAATCCTAACCCTAACCCTAATTTTACCACGCCACAAGCCCTTTTGTACCTTGTAACCCTAATTCTAACCCTAACCCTAACCCTAATTTTACCACGCCACAAGCCCTTTTGTACCTTGTAACCCTAATTCTAACCCTAACCCTAACCCTAATTTTACCACGCCACAAGCCCTTTTGTACCTTGTAACCCTAATTCTAACCCTAACCCTAACCCTAATTTTACCACGCCACAAGCCCTTTTGTACCTTGTAACCCTAATTCTAACCCTAACCCTAACCCTAATTTTACCACGCCACAAGCCCTTTTGTACCTTGTAACCCTAATTCTAACCCTAACCCTAACCCTAATTTTACCACGCCACAAGCCCTTTTGTACCTTGTAACCCTAATCCTATCCCTAACCCTAACCCTAATTTTACCACGCCACAAGCCCTGTTGTACCTTGTAACCCTAATCCTAACCCTAACCCTAATTTTACCACGCCACAAGCCCTTTTGTACCTTGTAACCCTAATTCTAACCCTAACCCTAACCCTAATTTTACCACGCCACAAGCCCTTTTGTACCTTGTAACCCTAATTCTAACCCTAACCCTAACCCTAATTTTACCACGCCACAAGCCCTTTTGTACCTTGTAACCCTAATTCTAACCCTAACCCTAACCCTAATTTTACCACGCCACAAGCCCTTTTGTACCTTGTAACCCTAATTCTAACCCTAACCCTAACCCTAATTTTACCACGCCACAAGCCCTTTTGTACCTTGTAACCCTAATTCTAACCCTAACCCTAACCCTAATTTTACCACGCCACAAGCCCTGTTGTACCTTGTAACCCTAATCCTAACCCTAACCCTAATTTTACCACGCCACAAGCCCTTTTGTACCTTGTAACCCTAATTCTAACCCTAACCCTAACCCTAATTTTACCACGCCACAAGCCCTTTTGTACCTTGTAACCCTAATTCTAACCCTAACCCTAACCCTAATTTTACCACGCCACAAGCCCTTTTGTACCTTGTAACCCTAATCCTATCCCTAACCCTAACCCTAATTTTACCACGCCACAAGCCCTGTTGTACCTTGTAACCCTAATCCTAACCCTAACCCTAATTTTACCACGCCACAAGCCCTTTTGTACCTTGTAACCCTAATTCTAACCCTAACCCTAACCCTAATTTTACCACGCCACAAGCCCTTTTGTACCTTGTAACCCTAATTCTAACCCTAACCCTAACCCTAATTTTACCACGCCACAAGCCCTTTTGTACCTTGTAACCCTAATTCTAACCCTAACCCTAACCCTAATTTTACCACGCCACAAGCCCTTTTGTACCTTGTAACCCTAATCCTATCCCTAACCCTAACCCTAATTTTACCACGCCACAAGCCCTGTTGTACCTTGTAACCCTAATCCTAACCCTAACCCTAATTTTACCACGCCACAAGCCCTTTTGTACCTTGTAACCCTAATTCTAACCCTAACCCTAACCCTAATTTTACCACGCCACAAGCCCTTTTGTACCTTGTAACCCTAATTCTAACCCTAACCCTAACCCTAATTTTACCACGCCACAAGCCCTTTTGTACCTTGTAACCCTAATTCTAACCCTAACCCTAACCCTAATTTTACCACGCCACAAGCCCTTTTGTACCTTGTAACCCTAATTCTAACCCTAACCCTAACCCTAATTTTACCACGCCACAAGCCCTTTTGTACCTTGTAACCCTAATTCTAACCCTAACCCTAACCCTAATTTTACCACGCCACAAGCCCTTTTGTACCTTGTAACCCTAATTCTAACCCTAACCCTAACCCTAATTTTACCACGCCACAAGCCCTTTTGTACCTTGTAACCCTAATCCTATCCCTAACCCTAACCCTAATTTTACCACGCCACAAGCCCTGTTGTACCTTGTAACCCTAATCCTAACCCTAACCCTAATTTTACCACGCCACAAGCCCTTTTGTACCTTGTAACCCTAATTCTAACCCTAACCCTAACCCTAATTTTACCACGCCACAAGCCCTTTTGTACCTTGTAACCCTAATTCTAACCCTAACCCTAACCCTAATTTTACCACGCCACAAGCCCTTTTGTACCTTGTAACCCTAATTCTAACCCTAACCCTAACCCTAATTTTACCACGCCACAAGCCCTTTTGTACCTTGTAACCCTAATTCTAACCCTAACCCTAACCCTAATTTTACCACGCCACAAGCCCTTTTGTACCTTGTAACCCTAATTCTAACCCTAACCCTAACCCTAATTTTACCACGCCACAAGCCCTTTTGTACCTTGTAACCCTAATTCTAACCCTAACCCTAACCCTAATTTTACCACGCCACAAGCCCTTTTGTACCTTGTAACCCTAATTCTAACCCTAACCCTAACCCTAATTTTACCACGCCACAAGCCCTTTTGTACCTTGTAACCCTAATTCTAACCCTAACCCTAACCCTAATTTTACCACGCCACAAGCCCTTTTGTACCTTGTAACCCTAATCCTATCCCTAACCCTAACCCTAATTTTACCACGCCACAAGCCCTGTTGTACCTTGTAACCCTAATCCTAACCCTAACCCTAATTTTACCACGCCACAAGCCCTTTTGTACCTTGTAACCCTAATTCTAACCCTAACCCTAACCCTAATTTTACCACGCCACAAGCCCTTTTGTACCTTGTAACCCTAATTCTAACCCTAACCCTAACCCTAATTTTACCACGCCACAAGCCCTTTTGTACCTTGTAACCCTAATCCTATCCCTAACCCTAACCCTAATTTTACCACGCCACAAGCCCTGTTGTACCTTGTAACCCTAATCCTAACCCTAACCCTAATTTTACCACGCCACAAGCCCTTTTGTACCTTGTAACCCTAATTCTAACCCTAACCCTAACCCTAATTTTACCACGCCACAAGCCCTTTTGTACCTTGTAACCCTAATTCTAACCCTAACCCTAACCCTAATTTTACCACGCCACAAGCCCTTTTGTACCTTGTAACCCTAATTCTAACCCTAACCCTAACCCTAATTTTACCACGCCACAAGCCCTTTTGTACCTTGTAACCCTAATTCTAACCCTAACCCTAACCCTAATTTTACCACGCCACAAGCCCTTTTGTACCTTGTAACCCTAATCCTATCCCTAACCCTAACCCTAATTTTACCACGCCACAAGCCCTGTTGTACCTTGTAACCCTAATCCTAACCCTAACCCTAATTTTACCACGCCACAAGCCCTTTTGTACCTTGTAACCCTAATTCTAACCCTAACCCTAACCCTAATTTTACCACGCCACAAGCCCTTTTGTACCTTGTAACCCTAATCCTATCCCTAACCCTAACCCTAATTTTACCACGCCACAAGCCCTGTTGTACCTTGTAACCCTAATCCTAACCCTAACCCTAATTTTACCACGCCACAAGCCCTTTTGTACCTTGTAACCCTAATTCTAACCCTAACCCTAACCCTAATTTTACCACGCCACAAGCCCTTTTGTACCTTGTAACCCTAATTCTAACCCTAACCATAACCCTAATTTTACCACGCCACAAGCCCTTTTGTACCTTGTAACCCTAATCCTATCCCTAACCCTAACCCTAATTTTACCACGCCACAAGCCCTGTTGTACCTTGTAACCCTAATCCTAACCCTAACCCTAATTTTACCACGCCACAAGCCCTTTTGTACCTTGTAACCCTAATTCTAACCCTAACCCTAACCCTAATTTTACCACGCCACAAGCCCTTTTGTACCTTGTAACCCTAATTCTAACCCTAACCCTAACCCTAATTTTACCACGCCACAAGCCCTTTTGTACCTTGTAACCCTAATTCTAACCCTAACCCTAACCCTAATTTTACCACGCCACAAGCCCTTTTGTACCTTGTAACCCTAATTCTAACCCTAACCCTAACCCTAATTTTACCACGCCACAAGCCCTTTTGTACCTTGTAACCCTAATCCTATCCCTAACCCTAACCCTAATTTTACCACGCCACAAGCCCTGTTGTACCTTGTAACCCTAATCCTAACCCTAACCCTAATTTTACCACGCCACAAGCCCTTTTGTACCTTGTAACCCTAATTCTAACCCTAACCCTAACCCTAATTTTACCACGCCACAAGCCCTTTTGTACCTTGTAACCCTAATCCTATCCCTAACCCTAACCCTAATTTTACCACGCCACAAGCCCTGTTGTACCTTGTAACCCTAATCCTAACCCTAACCCTAATTTTACCACGCCACAAGCCCTTTTGTACCTTGTAACCCTAATTCTAACCCTAACCCTAACCCTAATTTTACCACGCCACAAGCCCTTTTGTACCTTGTAACCCTAATTCTAACCCTAACCCTAACCCTAATTTTACCACGCCACAAGCCCTTTTGTACCTTGTAACCCTAATTCTAACCCTAACCCTAACCCTAATTTTACCACGCCACAAGCCCTTTTGTACCTTGTAACCCTAATTCTAACCCTAACCCTAACCCTAATTTTACCACGCCACAAGCCCTTTTGTACCTTTTAACCCTAATTCTAACCCTAACCCTAACCCTAATTTTACCACGCCACAAGCCCTTTTGTACCTTGTAACCCTAATTCTAACCCTAACCCTAACCCTAATTTTACCACGCCACAAGCCCTTTTGTACCTTGTAACCCTAATCCTATCCCTAACCCTAACCCTAATTTTACCACGCCACAAGCCCTGTTGTACCTTGTAACCCTAATCCTAACCCTAACCCTAATTTTACCACGCCACAAGCCCTTTTGTACCTTGTAACCCTAATTCTAACCCTAACCCTAACCCTAATTTTACCACGCCACAAGCCCTTTTGTACCTTGTAACCCTAATTCTAACCCTAACCCTAACCCTAATTTTACCACGCCACAAGCCCTTTTGTACCTTGTAACCCTAATTCTAACCCTAACCCTAACCCTAATTTTACCACGCCACAAGCCCTTTTGTACCTTGTAACCCTAATCCTATCCCTAACCCTAACCCTAATTTTACCACGCCACAAGCCCTGTTGTACCTTGTAACCCTAATTCTAACCCTAACCCTAACCCTAATTTTACCACGCCACAAGCCCTTTTGTACCTTGTAACCCTAATCCTATCCCTAACCCTAACCCTAATTTTACCACGCCACAAGCCCTGTTGTACCTTGTAACCCTAATCCTAACCCTAACCCTAATTTTACCACGCCACAAGCCCTTTTGTACCTTGTAACCCTAATTCTAACCCTAACCCTAACCCTAATTTTACCACGCCACAAGCCCTTTTGTACCTTGTAACCCTAATTCTAACCCTAACCCTAACCCTAATTTTACCACGCCACAAGCCCTTTTGTACCTTGTAACCCTAATCCTATCCCTAACCCTAACCCTAATTTTACCACGCCACAAGCCCTGTTGTACCTTGTAACCCTAATCCTAACCCTAACCCTAATTTTACCACGCCACAAGCCCTTTTGTACCTTGTAACCCTAATTCTAACCCTAACCCTAACCCTAATTTTACCACGCCACAAGCCCTTTTGTACCTTGTAACCCTAATTCTAACCCTAACCCTAACCCTAATTTTACCACGCCACAAGCCCTTTTGTACCTTGTAACCCTAATTCTAACCCTAACCCTAACCCTAATTTTACCACGCCACAAGCCCTTTTGTACCTTGTAACCCTAATTCTAACCCTAACCCTAACCCTAATTTTACCACGCCACAAGCCCTTTTGTACCTTGTAACCCTAATCCTATCCCTAACCCTAACCCTAATTTTACCACGCCACAAGCCCTGTTGTACCTTGTAACCCTAATCCTAACCCTAACCCTAATTTTACCACGCCACAAGCCCTTTTGTACCTTGTAACCCTAATTCTAACCCTAACCCTAACCCTAATTTTACCACGCCACAAGCCCTTTTGTACCTTGTAACCCTAATTCTAACCCTAACCCTAACCCTAATTTTACCACGCCACAAGCCCTTTTGTACCTTGTAACCCTAATTCTAACCCTAACCCTAACCCTAATTTTACCACGCCACAAGCCCTTTTGTACCTTGTAACCCTAATTCTAACCCTAACCCTAACCCTAATTTTACCACGCCACAAGCCCTTTTGTACCTTGTAACCCTAATCCTATCCCTAACCCTAACCCTAATTTTACCACGCCACAAGCCCTGTTTGTACCTTGTAACCCTAATCCTAACCCTAACCCTAATTTTACCACGCCACAAGCCCTTTTGTACCTTGTAACCCTAATTCTAACCCTAACCCTAACCCTAATTTTACCACGCCACAAGCCCTTTTGTACCTTGTAACCCTAATCCTATCCCTAACCCTAACCCTAATTTTACCACGCCACAAGCCCTGTTGTACCTTGTAACCCTAATCCTAACCCTAACCCTAATTTTACCACGCCACAAGCCCTTTTGTACCTTGTAACCCTAATTCTAACCCTAACCCTAACCCTAATTTTACCACGCCACAAGCCCTTTTGTACCTTGTAACCCTAATTCTAACCCTACCCTAACCCTAATTTTACCACGCCACAAGCCCTTTTGTACCTTGTAACCCTAATTCTAACCCTAACCCTAACCCTAATTTTACCACGCCACAAGCCCTTTTGTACCTTGTAACCCTAATTCTAACCCTAACCCTAACCCTAATTTTACCACGCCACAAGCCCTTTTGTACCTTGTAACCCTAATTCTAACCCTAACCCTAACCCTAATTTTACCACGCCACAAGCCCTTTTGTACCTTGTAACCCTAATTCTAACCCTAACCCTAACCCTAATTTTACCACGCCACAAGCCCTTTTGTACCTTGTAACCCTAATCCTATCCCTAACCCTAACCCTAATTTTACCACGCCACAAGCCCTGTTGTACCTTGTAACCCTAATCCTAACCCTAACCCTAATTTTACCACGCCACAAGCCCTTTTGTACCTTGTAACCCTAATTCTAACCCTAACCCTAACCCTAATTTTACCACGCCACAAGCCCTTTTGTACCTTGTAACCCTAATTCTAACCCTAACCCCCTAATTTTACCACGCCACAAGCCCTTTTGTACCTTGTAACCCTAATTCTAACCCTAACCCTAACCCTAATTTTACCACGCCACAAGCCCTTTTGTACCTTGTAACCCTAATTCTAACCCTAACCCTAACCCTAATTTTACCACGCCACAAGCCCTTTTGTACCTTGTAACCCTAATCCTATCCCTAACCCTAACCCTAATTTTACCACGCCACAAGCCCTGTTGTACCTTGTAACCCTAATCCTAACCCTAACCCTAATTTTACCACGCCACAAGCCCTTTTGTACCTTGTAACCCTAATTCTAACCCTAACCCTAACCCTAATTTTACCACGCCACAAGCCCTTTTGTACCTTGTAACCCTAATTCTAACCCTAACCCTAACCCTAATTTTACCACGCCACAAGCCCTTTTGTACCTTGTAACCCTAATCCTATCCCTAACCCTAACCCTAATTTTACCACGCCACAAGCCCTGTTGTACCTTGTAACCCTAATCCTAACCCTAACCCTAATTTTACCACGCCACAAGCCCTTTTGTACCTTGTAACCCTAATTCTAACCCTAACCCTAACCCTAATTTTACCACGCCACAAGCCCTTTTGTACCTTGTAACCCTAATTCTAACCCTAACCCTAACCCTAATTTTACCACGCCACAAGCCCTTTTGTACCTTGTAACCCTAATTCTAACCCTAACCCTAACCCTAATTTTACCACGCCACAAGCCCTTTTGTACCTTGTAACCCTAATTCTAACCCTAACCCTAACCCTAATTTTACCACGCCACAAGCCCTTTTGTACCTTGTAACCCTAATCCTATCCCTAACCCTAACCCTAATTTTACCACGCCACAAGCCCTGTTGTACCTTGTAACCCTAATCCTAACCCTAACCCTAATTTTACCACGCCACAAGCCCTTTTGTACCTTGTAACCCTAATTCTAACCCTAACCCTAACCCTAATTTTACCACGCCACAAGCCCTTTTGTACCTTGTAACCCTAATCCTATCCCTAACCCTAACCCTAATTTTACCACGCCACAAGCCCTGTTGTACCTTGTAACCCTAATCCTAACCCTAACCCTAATTTTACCACGCCACAAGCCCTTTTGTACCTTGTAACCCTAATTCTAACCCTAACCCTAACCCTAATTTTACCACGCCACAAGCCCTTTTGTACCTTGTAACCCTAATTCTAACCCTAACCCTAACCCTAATTTTACCACGCCACAAGCCCTTTTGTACCTTGTAACCCTAATTCTAACCCTAACCCTAACCCTAATTTTACCACGCCACAAGCCCTTTTGTACCTTGTAACCCTAATTCTAACCCTAACCCTAACCCTAATTTTACCACGCCACAAGCCCTTTTGTACCTTGTAACCCTAATTCTAACCCTAACCCTAACCCTAATTTTACCACGCCACAAGCCCTTTTGTACCTTGTAACCCTAATCCTATCCCTAACCCTAACCCTAATTTTACCACGCCACAAGCCCTGTTGTACCTTGTAACCCTAATCCTAACCCTAACCCTAATTTTACCACGCCACAAGCCCTTTTGTACCTTGTAACCCTAATTCTAACCCTAACCCTAACCCTAATTTTACCACGCCACAAGCCCTTTTGTACCTTGTAACCCTAATTCTAACCCTAACCCTAACCCTAATTTTACCACGCCACAAGCCCTTTTGTACCTTGTAACCCTAATTCTAACCCTAACCCTAACCCTAATTTTACCACGCCACAAGCCCTTTTGTACCTTGTAACCCTAATTCTAACCCTAACCCTAACCCTAATTTTACCACGCCACAAGCCCTTTTGTACCTTGTAACCCTAATCCTATCCCTAACCCTAACCCTAATTTTACCACGCCACAAGCCCTGTTGTACCTTGTAACCCTAATCCTAACCCTAACCCTAATTTTACCACGCCACAAGCCCTTTTGTACCTTGTAACCCTAATTCTAACCCTAACCCTAACCCTAATTTTACCACGCCACAAGCCCTTTTGTACCTTGTAACCCTAATTCTAACCCTAACCCTAACCCTAATTTTACCACGCCACAAGCCCTTTTGTACCTTGTAACCCTAATCCTATCCCTAACCCTAACCCTAATTTTACCACGCCACAAGCCCTGTTGTACCTTGTAACCCTAATCCTAACCCTAACCCTAATTTTACCACGCCACAAGCCCTTTTGTACCTTGTAACCCTAATTCTAACCCTAACCCTAACCCTAATTTTACCACGCCACAAGCCCTTTTGTACCTTGTAACCCTAATTCTAACCCTAACCCTAACCCTAATTTTACCACGCCACAAGCCCTTTTGTACCTTGTAACCCTAATTCTAACCCTAACCCTAACCCTAATTTTACCACGCCACAAGCCCTTTTGTACCTTGTAACCCTAATTCTAACCCTAACCCTAACCCTAATTTTACCACGCCACAAGCCCTTTTGTACCTTGTAACCCTAATCCTATCCCTAACCCTAACCCTAATTTTACCACGCCACAAGCCCTGTTGTACCTTGTAACCCTAATCCTAACCCTAACCCTAATTTTACCACGCCACAAGCCCTTTTGTACCTTGTAACCCTAATTCTAACCCTAACCCTAACCCTAATTTTACCACGCCACAAGCCCTTTTGTACCTTGTAACCCTAATTCTAACCCTAACCCTAACCCTAATTTTACCACGCCACAAGCCCTTTTGTACCTTGTAACCCTAATTCTAACCCTAACCCTAACCCTAATTTTACCACGCCACAAGCCCTTTTGTACCTTGTAACCCTAATTCTAACCCTAACCCTAACCCTAATTTTACCACGCCACAAGCCCTTTTGTACCTTGTAACCCTAATCCTATCCCTAACCCTAACCCTAATTTTACCACGCCACAAGCCCTGTTGTACCTTGTAACCCTAATCCTAACCCTAACCCTAATTTTACCACGCCACAAGCCCTTTTGTACCTTGTAACCCTAATTCTAACCCTAACCCTAACCCTAATTTTACCACGCCACAAGCCCTTTTGTACCTTGTAACCCTAATTCTAACCCTAACCCTAACCCTAATTTTACCACGCCACAAGCCCTTTTGTACCTTGTAACCCTAATCCTATCCCTAACCCTAACCCTAATTTTACCACGCCACAAGCCCTGTTGTACCTTGTAACCCTAATCCTAACCCTAACCCTAATTTTACCACGCCACAAGCCCTTTTGTACCTTGTAACCCTAATTCTAACCCTAACCCTAACCCTAATTTTACCACGCCACAAGCCCTTTTGTACCTTGTAACCCTAATTCTAACCCTAACCCTAACCCTAATTTTACCACGCCACAAGCCCTTTTGTACCTTGTAACCCTAATTCTAACCCTAACCCTAACCCTAATTTTACCACGCCACAAGCCCTTTTGTACCTTGTAACCCTAATTCTAACCCTAACCCTAACCCTAATTTTACCACGCCACAAGCCCTTTTGAACCTTGTAACCCTAATCCTATCCCTAACCCTAACCCTAATTTTACCACGCCACAAGCCCTGTTGTACCTTGTAACCCTAATCCTAACCCTAACCCTAATTTTACCACGCCACAAGCCCTTTTGTACCTTGTAACCCTAATTCTAACCCTAACCCTAACCCTAATTTTACCACGCCACAAGCCCTTTTGTACCTTGTAACCCTAATTCTAACCCTAACCCTAACCCTAATTTTACCACGCCACAAGCCCTTTTGTACCTTGTAACCCTAATTCTAACCCTAACCCTAACCCTAATTTTACCACGCCACAAGCCCTTTTGTACCTTGTAACCCTAATTCTAACCCTAACCCTAACCCTAATTTTACCACGCCACAAGCCCTTTTGTACCTTGTAACCCTAATCCTATCCCTAACCCTAACCCTAATTTTACCACGCCACAAGCCCTGTTGTACCTTGTAACCCTAATCCTAACCCTAACCCTAATTTTACCACGCCACAAGCCCTTTTGTACCTTGTAACCCTAATTCTAACCCTAACCCTAACCCTAATTTTACCACGCCACAAGCCCTTTTGTACCTTGTAACCCTAATTCTAACCCTAACCCTAACCCTAATTTTACCACGCCACAAGCCCTTTTGTACCTTGTAACCCTAATTCTAACCCTAACCCTAACCCTAATTTTACCACGCCACAAGCCCTTTTGTACCTTGTAACCCTAATTCTAACCCTAACCCTAACCCTAATTTTACCACGCCACAAGCCCTTTTGTACCTTGTAACCCTAATCCTATCCCTAACCCTAACCCTAATTTTACCACGCCACAAGCCCTGTTGTACCTTGTAACCCTAATCCTAACCCTAACCCTAATTTTACCACGCCACAAGCCCTTTTGTACCTTGTAACCCTAATTCTAACCCTAACCCTAACCCTAATTTTACCACGCCACAAGCCCTTTTGTACCTTGTAACCCTAATTCTAACCCTAACCCTAACCCTAATTTTACCACGCCACAAGCCCTTTTGTACCTTGTAACCCTAATTCTAACCCTAACCCTAACCCTAATTTTACCACGCCACAAGCCCTTTTGTACCTTGTAACCCTAATTCTAACCCTAACCCTAATTTTACCACGCCACAAGCCCTTTTGTACCTTGTAACCCTAATCCTATCCCTAACCCTAACCCTAATTTTACCACGCCACAAGCCCTGTTGTACCTTGTAACCCTAATCCTAACCCTAACCCTAATTTTACCACGCCACAAGCCCTTTTGTACCTTGTAACCCTAATTCTAACCCTAACCCTAACCCTAATTTTACCACGCCACAAGCCCTTTTGTACCTTGTAACCCTAATTCTAACCCTAACCCTAACCCTAATTTTACCACGCCACAAGCCCTTTTGTACCTTGTAACCCTAATCCTATCCCTAACCCTAACCCTAATTTTACCACGCCACAAGCCCTGTTGTACCTTGTAACCCTAATCCTAACCCTAACCCTAATTTTACCACGCCACAAGCCCTTTTGTACCTTGTAACCCTAATTCTAACCCTAACCCTAACCCTAATTTTACCACGCCACAAGCCCTTTTGTACCTTGTAACCCTAATTCTAACCCTAACCCTAACCCTAATTTTACCACGCCACAAGCCCTTTTGTACCTTGTAACCCTAATTCTAACCCTAACCCTAACCCTAATTTTACCACGCCACAAGCCCTTTTGTACCTTGTAACCCTAATTCTAACCCTAACCCTAACCCTAATTTTACCACGCCACAAGCCCTTTTGTACCTTGTAACCCTAATCCTATCCCTAACCCTAACCCTAATTTTACCACGCCACAAGCCCTGTTGTACCTTGTAACCCTAATCCTAACCCTAACCCTAATTTTACCACGCCACAAGCCCTTTTGTACCTTGTAACCCTAATTCTAACCCTAACCCTAACCCTAATTTTACCACGCCACAAGCCCTTTTGTACCTTGTAACCCTAATTCTAACCCTAACCCTAACCCTAATTTTACCACGCCACAAGCCCTTTTGTACCTTGTAACCCTAATTCTAACCCTAACCCTAACCCTAATTTTACCACGCCACAAGCCCTTTTGTACCTTGTAACCCTAATTCTAACCCTAACCCTAACCCTAATTTTACCACGCCACAAGCCCTTTTGTACCTTGTAACCCTAATCCTATCCCTAACCCTAACCCTAATTTTACCACGCCACAAGCCCTGTTGTACCTTGTAACCCTAATCCTAACCCTAACCCTAATTTTACCACGCCACAAGCCCTTTTGTACCTTGTAACCCTAATTCTAACCCTAACCCTAACCCTAATTTTACCACGCCACAAGCCCTTTTGTACCTTGTAACCCTAATTCTAACCCTAACCCTAACCCTAATTTTACCACGCCACAAGCCCTTTTGTACCTTGTAACCCTAATCCTATCCCTAACCCTAACCCTAATTTTACCACGCCACAAGCCCTGTTGTACCTTGTAACCCTAATCCTAACCCTAACCCTAATTTTACCACGCCACAAGCCCTTTTGTACCTTGTAACCCTAATTCTAACCCTAACCCTAACCCTAATTTTACCACGCCACAAGCCCTTTTGTACCTTGTAACCCTAATTCTAACCCTAACCCTAACCCTAATTTTACCACGCCACAAGCCCTTTTGTACCTTGTAACCCTAATTCTAACCCTAACCCTAACCCTAATTTTACCACGCCACAAGCCCTTTTGTACCTTGTAACCCTAATTCTAACCCTAACCCTAACCCTAATTTTACCACGCCACAAGCCCTTTTGAACCTTGTAACCCTAATCCTATCCCTAACCCTAACCCTAATTTTACCACGCCACAAGCCCTGTTGTACCTTGTAACCCTAATCCTAACCCTAACCCTAATTTTACCACGCCACAAGCCCTTTTGTACCTTGTAACCCTAATTCTAACCCTAACCCTAACCCTAATTTTACCACGCCACAAGCCCTTTTGTACCTTGTAACCCTAATTCTAACCCTAACCCTAACCCTAATTTTACCACGCCACAAGCCCTTTTGTACCTTGTAACCCTAATTCTAACCCTAACCCTAACCCTAATTTTACCACGCCACAAGCCCTTTTGTACCTTGTAACCCTAATTCTAACCCTAACCCTAACCCTAATTTTACCACGCCACAAGCCCTGTTGTACCTTGTAACCCTAATCCTAACCCTAACCCTAATTTTACCACGCCACAAGCCCTTTTGTACCTTGTAACCCTAATTCTAACCCTAACCCTAACCCTAATTTTACCACGCCACAAGCCCTTTTGTACCTTGTAACCCTAATTCTAACCCTAACCCTAACCCTAATTTTACCACGCCACAAGCCCTTTTGTACCTTGTAACCCTAATTCTAACCCTAACCCTAACCCTAATTTTACCACGCCACAAGCCCTTTTGTACCTTGTAACCCTAATTCTAACCCTAACCCTAACCCTAATTTTACCACGCCACAAGCCCTTTTGTACCTTGTAACCCTAATCCTATCCCTAACCCTAACCCTAATTTTACCACGCCACAAGCCCTGTTGTACCTTGTAACCCTAATCCTAACCCTAACCCTAATTTTACCACGCCACAAGCCCTTTTGTACCTTGTAACCCTAATTCTAACCCTAACCCTAACCCTAATTTTACCACGCCACAAGCCCTTTTGTACCTTGTAACCCTAATTCTAACCCTAACCCTAACCCTAATTTTACCACGCCACAAGCCCTTTTGTACCTTGTAACCCTAATTCTAACCCTAACCCTAACCCTAATTTTACCACGCCACAAGCCCTTTTGTACCTTGTAACCCTAATTCTAACCCTAACCCTAACCCTAATTTTACCACGCCACAAGCCCTTTTGTACCTTGTAACCCTAATCCTATCCCTAACCCTAACCCTAATTTTACCACGCCACAAGCCCTGTTGTACCTTGTAACCCTAATCCTAACCCTAACCCTAATTTTACCACGCCACAAGCCCTTTTGTACCTTGTAACCCTAATTCTAACCCTAACCCTAACCCTAATTTTACCACGCCACAAGCCCTTTTGTACCTTGTAACCCTAATTCTAACCCTAACCCTAACCCTAATTTTACCACGCCACAAGCCCTTTTGTACCTTGTAACCCTAATCCTATCCCTAACCCTAACCCTAATTTTACCACGCCACAAGCCCTGTTGTACCTTGTAACCCTAATCCTAACCCTAACCCTAATTTTACCACGCCACAAGCCCTTTTGTACCTTGTAACCCTAATTCTAACCCTAACCCTAACCCTAATTTTACCACGCCACAAGCCCTTTTGTACCTTGTAACCCTAATTCTAACCCTAACCCTAACCCTAATTTTACCACGCCACAAGCCCTTTTGTACCTTGTAACCCTAATTCTAACCCTAACCCTAACCCTAATTTTACCACGCCACAAGCCCTTTTGTACCTTGTAACCCTAATTCTAACCCTAACCCTAACCCTAATTTTACCACGCCACAAGCCCTTTTGTACCTTGTAACCCTAATCCTATCCCTAACCCTAACCCTAATTTTACCACGCCACAAGCCCTGTTGTACCTTGTAACCCTAATCCTAACCCTAACCCTAATTTTACCACGCCACAAGCCCTTTTGTACCTTGTAACCCTAATTCTAACCCTAACCCTAACCCTAATTTTACCACGCCACAAGCCCTTTTGTACCTTGTAACCCTAATCCTAACCCTAACCCTAACCCTAATTTTACCACGCCACAAGCCCTTTTGTACCTTGTAACCCTAATCCTAACCCTAACCCTAACCATTTTTTTACCCGGTTCCCAATTTTGCGTAGTTTTGTTTGTATAATTTTGTTTTGAAATGTTTTCACTTTTTATAGTTTTGGTTAAGTTAGCCCTCAGTTTTAGTCATCTTACGAAACAAAATTTAGACGAATATAACAACAAAATTGTTTACAGATATAATATTTATACAGCTTGGTAGAAATTAAATTTCCTTACTTAATATATTTTTTTAGCTAATTGGTCAATTAAATTATGTTTGAACTGTTTTTAATTTTATCATTGGTTACAAAATCATAAAATTATTTAAGAAACTTATGTGTAAATTTGAAAACTTATAATTTAGAAAATATCTAAAGCAATTAATTGGTAACTTGCAGTGAGGCCAGGTATGTTATGACATTGTTCAATGGCAACGTCCATGAATCATATTATCCTCCTGAAATCATAAAGTGGTCCAATAATAGAAAAATAATCGAATACTTAAGCATAACGGAAATGTAATTATTATTCTCTATATGAATGTTTTTAATTTATACCATGAATTGAAAATAAATCCACTTGCTAATATTTTCTATGGCATGTGGTAGGGTCTCTTTCTTTGGCTTCACGGTTACATTGTATTTGCCATCACATCTAGTAATGTAAAGTTTTACAGGCAAAACATTTTCGATTTGATCGACTCTATTTTTTTTTACCATAAAGTTATTCCTCGATGATTTATAGCTTTCTTAGTCATAGATTTAAAGTATTTCTCTAACCGTAATGTTTTGTTTTCCTTTTCCAGATATGCAATGACATTTCTGAAGTAACAAAACACAATCAAGTTTCGATCTCATTATTGTATCAATTGTCTAAAATCTCCTTTTAATTGACTGATTAACTCTGTTTGGTCGCATGATAAGTTTTTAATGCATTTGATATCCCTGGACGGTAAATGTAAAAGCACCAAAGTATGGATATCTTTTATAAAAAGAAATTGTGATGTGAGTTGATGGTTACAGATCTAAAGTAGGCGGTAAAACATAGGTTCACGGTCTGCTGTCACAATATTAATGATAATATGAGACAGGCGAAACCTGTTTGATGGACTAAGCCTACCCTGTATCCGCCATAACGTAATGTAGGGCTTGAAATCATTAATGTATGACAAACAATTTACTTTTCTGCTTTTTAGTCAATCACGATGGTTACAATAAATATGTAATTTCACCCGACCAATAACCATAAAATACATATGCCTGTCCTTCCAAATATTCTTCTTTTCATTATCGACACAGCCTTTTCTGGCAATTTTAAATCTGTGGCCTTTCCGTACATAATAGCCTGTTATATAAAATCCCGTTCTAGAATCACAACGGTCTACATTGTTTAACGTAACGAATAAAACACGTGATGTCTAGAAAGGGTAATAAATTTTGATTATCCATTCGGTGTTGTCGTCTGCTTTGTAAACAATAGACCATTTTGATTGTCATGTGATCACGTACGCGTTCTTGAATAGTATCGATCATACAAACGTTTATATTTTAAAAAAAATTAAACGTATTTTATACAACGATTTTACTGTTCAAAACCAGTTCAGATGGTGCTTGAAATATTTTTAAAGCAATTAAAAAAATATTTGGACTGTTTATATAATTCAAACAAAAAAGTAGAAAAAGTGAAATGAAATTGTGATGCCTATAGCATAGAGATCACGTGACTTCTGCAAAATCACATGAGACTGTAAAAATACTCTTGGGGGTATCTGGGAATCACTAGTGTTAAAGGGACTTCGTCCCTTATTACCACGAACAGTTCAAATTCGATTAAAGACTGCTTTGAGGTGTAATCTACCAAAATAAATATGTAAAATGCATATCATTTTTGATGCAATATCTCCAGCAATTCTCAACCTCAGTCTCTTTACTGTTTAAGTTGTCTTAAACTGTAGCATTACATGTCAATTTATGTCCAGTCAATTGATTCATTTTAAATTTAAATATATCCACCTTGATTTAAAATTACTGATGTGGTTAGTTACTGTGGTTGTCAGTCATTAATAAAAAATACTTCGATTTGAAATTACTGAAACCGACTAATGCTATATCTTCAAATAATCCATTAAAAATGTCTGAGGATATAAAAAAAAACACTGACACATTAGTAAATGTTTAGCCTTTTCTTTTGAAGATCGAAAGAAGCAGAGGTACCAATGGGGGTTCGAATGTAAAAAATCCAAAATGACAGAGACAAAACAAGTAAACACCAACGAAAACGGGACAAAAAAATCTTGCAAAACACTGAAACGCAAAAACAACTGAATATCAGTCAACAACGCAAGCTCTAATCGTAACAAGAGTGAACCCAGGTGCTCTGGTTGAGTAAGCAGTTCCATAAATATAACACATGTTGCGTTGTCAACAGTAAATTCAGTATGTTTAATCCGGTAAAGAAAGACAAAACGTTACCCTATGGCAAGCCAACATCTGCACTCATCCGTGAGATTGAAAAATCCAATATTTGTCTATATGCTCACAATGTCCTGCGTAAAATTTCTTGAGTGAAGACAGCAACAGAGGAGCAACATAACCTTGTGTGGGCATTTTTTTTGTCAGACGTAACCGAAGCAGAGGTACCAACGGGGTATCCGAATGTCAAAAGTCTGAAAGGGCAGAATCAAATCCAGTAAACAGCAACAAGAACGGGACAAAAACAGACAACATGTAAAGCATGGAAACACAAAATAACTGAATATCAATCAACACGCTAACTCCAGTCGAAACGAGAGTAAACTCAGGTGTTCCGGAAGAGTAAGCAGTTCCTGCTTGCTATAGCACACCCGTTGCGTTGCCAACAGTCAATTAAGCGTGTCAAATCCGGTAAAGGAAGACAAAACAAAACTCCATGACAAACCAACATCTACACTCATCTGAGATATCGAAATCCCATATTTGTCTATAAGTGCATGATGTCTTCCGTAAAATGTCTTTAGTAAAGACAGCAACCGAGGAGCAACATAACCCTTTGTGAGCAATTTTTGTGTCAGACGTGAAGCTCTGCTAAAGAAATCGATGCAAGTCCCGTACGCTCTGGAGTAACGAATCAATTGAGATACGTTAACTCCATAAGCTGGAGCGGACGAAATGTTGCTACACAAGAATAGAAAGTTGACATATGGAAAGTTGAAGTCATCACGTTTGTCATAGAGGGTTGTTGGAAGTCTTCCTTGAGAGTCAATTTCGAGATGTAGATCTAAATATGAAGCAGACTTCCTAGAATCCGTTGTGTCCTTTATCTCAAGTTCCTGGGGATATATGAGATGGAGAAAGTCATCAATATAAAACATACATAGCCTCTCTTGTTACGATGCAATTTGACGGCAGGTTGATTGGATTTTTTTTCTGTATGGATTGAAGTAAATATTAGTAAACCCTGTTTTGACAATTTAGGATTTTTTCGTATTTCGGCAGAGATATTGGGATTGCATACTGAAATATAATGCAAGTGCAGTCTTCAAACAGTTTGACAAATGCATTTAAGCATCTATTTTATCTTAAATAAATTAAAAAAATAACAAGTTCACAACTCAAAACATTGGGACTTCCTGCATTAATAGTTTCTAAAAAAAACTTTCACTTTTTAAACCACCCTTTGCTGTCTCTCAGAAATAATGTAGTAAATTAAGGGTTTTTTTTTCACAAAGTCAGTGGTTTTTCCTCAATTTCTTACTTTTGTGCCAAATTTTGTAAAATGACTTTTTTATGTTTCGAAAGAGAATCCTTATTTCTTTTCCCGTTTTCCTAATAGCATACGACATATACAGTTGCTGTTTCCAGGTGATATTCAGATTTCTATAAAAAGTCATCCAACAGCTTCAACTCAAAAAGACCTTTAGTAAGAGGTATTAATGCTGAAGGAGGGTCGCATGGAATTAACCCTAACTTTTATTACTTTTGAACTATAAGCCAAAAAGTATTGTTTTTGTTCTATTTTGCAACAACTACATAATAGTTGGTCTGCGGGCATAAATTTCTGAAATTGAAAAGAAATGATCATGAAGAGTAAATGCACAAAGTTTAAAATCAATCCCTTTAGTAATTTCATAGCAGAAGACTCTTGAAGAAAAGTAATCTGACGGACGGACGACGACGGGTGCCTAGTAATGACAAGAGCTCAAAGGTCCGTAAGATGGTACACCGTTTATAAAATGTTTGCGTTTATCTTGGATAAAGTTTTCCATATCAATTATTGAAAAAAATCTAAAATAGTAAAAGATGTCATTGTTATAAATTTATTTACAATAGCTATGACAATATTGATCAAATTAAGCGTGTCGATAATTCTATACAAAAGATATAATTTAACTTACTACATGTTTTAATGGCACGTTTTAATTATGTATTAACCTCTTTCAATTTCACTCTGCAATAATGGCAATGCTTTAATGTATTATGATTGTATAAAATAAACAACACCAAGAGGACAATAGCTAAGTCTTGGTAAAATATGTGCTATATAAAATTCAAATTAAAAAATTACTTGGTTAAAACTCATTGAACCTCAATGTTAAAAAAATACTTAAATTCGCAATTTAAAATCTATATAGATACTCGTCTCTCACATTTCATAGGGAACGATTCCATTTCATCTCAGAAAAGACTCGATAGTTTCCTTTTTATTAATTTTTTCTTATTATATAGAAATGAGTGAAAGATCGAGATTTTTGGGTTAATTAAACTTCTCAATTTCATTTAGTGAATTACAGGATTTATTTAACTCGTGTGCAAATTTATTTAACCCGCATGAAGTTTTCTGTGCGTATTAGGTTACGCAAATTAGTATTTAATTCACAATTCATTGATCAACAATATCATTTGTTTTCATTATTTTAATTATTTATTTGTCATTTTTATCCAAAATATCTTTATTATTAACAAGTATAAATAATTCTGGGTGATTAATTTCATTTATAACCTCGGTTTTGTCGAAAAATGCTAAATGATTCAACTTTGCTCGTAATTCGTTAAAATCCGGCACGTTCGACATTAGAATTGATATTCGCTGCCGTTCATTAGTAATACTATAATTATTTAACAAAGCTCACAAGGACATAAATATTTAAAACAGTACTACTCACTTTCATAGGGTAGGAAAATTACTTCCTAATGAATGAAATACAATTCTTATTTCTAGTAGAAATTGTAATCATAGAGAAACAATTGAATCCTATATAAATAAGCATTATAAAGGTGTTACTAAACATTTGTGACGGAATGGTGAATCATCCTGTAACTGTCATCTAGCAATCATCCAATTTAACAACAATCATTTTCGATAGAAAAAAATATGTCTAAAATTACATGAATACACCCCTAGAAAAACAAATATGAAAAAGTACAATGTATAACAATATGACAAGAGTATAAAGTTTGTGAACCGTTTGAAACGATTTAACTGTTGTGGAAAGTGGTACATTGTATATAAGAACCTAGAACTATAATTATTTTTGTTTTTGATTATAAGTGGTATTATTTGTTGGTCTAGAAAATCGCAATCACCGTTTTCAGTTAAAGGACATATTAGTTAAGTACATCGATAGGTTAATCATAAATTTCAGTTCTTGTAAATTTTTCGTAGATGAAAGTTCTCTTGGGTAAGAACTGCTGTAGGTTTTACCATAAATGCGTATGTTAAAAACTTTTCCTTAATAATTGTATCAACGATATCATGTTGATCTGTTTTTACCAAAATACCTTATTTCCGATTTCATTTCATATTTGAATTGATAAATGAATGTCCTTTTTGTACAATAAAGTATGATAAAAATCAATTTTACAAGGGATACGATTCATAAAATTGACCTCTGCAATCTCAGGTATTACTAAAATAGCAATCATCAATGCACAATCATGTCGTAACAAGAGAGAAGTAAGGTGATTCGGAAAAAAGAGCGGTTCCAGCTTGCTATAGTTCACCAGTCGCGCTGCTAATGGTCAATTCGGTGTGTCCAATCTGGAGAAGGAGTACAAATCAAACGATATGAAAAACCAGCACATATATTCCTCTGATAGATGTAGATAGCAACTTAATAGCAACATTACATTGTGTTAGCATTTTATTTGTCAGGCGTAACGCTCTACCTTACGAATTTCGTACGTTTAAAATAATTGTCTGTTACTTTTAATAACACCAATAATGTATCATACCTGTCGGTTAGGTCATTTTGAAATAAAGAAAGATACGCGTTTCAACAAAAACAAAAACAAATTCTATATTTGATAGTTAAATCAAACTGCAAGTAAGTTTTAAAGTAAAAATATATATTATCTGTGAACAACTTTTTGAAATCAAAATTATCTTGCAATTATCCAGGCTTAATCATCATCCTTGTCTTATGTAAGGACTGATAATTTCTCCATGGTGTCCAATGCATTGTTCTGTCGGTTTTCTGCCCGGGCCTGTACAATCCGTTGATGTTACCGTTGGTACAATGGGCATGCCACCATCCACTTCTCTTTCTGTCAACGGCACATGAATCGGAGGCCTGGTCATTATCAACATCTCTGGTCGAGAAGGCAACGATGCCAGTCTTAGCATAATCAAAGCCGTGACCGGTACCTAAATACAAATAAACTTAATTAATTTTGAAAAAGAGGCTGGAAGAATATGAAGCATGTAACTCAAATTTATAACAACATTGAAAGCGTATTGAACTCGTTTAGACGCATGATTCTATGAAATACCCAGCAGCGATGAACTAAACAGGAAAATTGTTTTACAAGACCATAGTATGAAAGCTAACAACAAAACTGAAACTTATACATGGTTTTGGAGTATCACTATCCTAGTCCTAAAGCAAAAAACTTATTTCAATAATTATTGTCAGTTGTACTATAGAGTAATTTCGAAAGTGGAACCAAAATAGCTGATCTTACTTCATACTTTTAAGAGTCTTAAAGATGCAGCTTGTTGAGTATATCAGACAAAAATCGGAAGCATCTTGTTAACCTTTCCATGTCTATAACAGTGGCAAGCTGTAATATTTCATGCAATTTTCCGTTCAACCATATATCATTCATTATGTTTAAGTATTTTTATGAGAATTCATGGATGTATCCCGGAGAGGTTTTCAGAGATAATCATGTATGTTATCAGTGCCACAAGCCTTATCATGGGTTTTACTCTAGAAAATTTAAAGTTTAAAATTTCTCTTAAAAGTTAGATGAATTAAAGCTTACAGAAAAGTTTTTTGAAAATTCAGGGCTGCAAAAATTTGAAGATGCATGTTTAGAAAAAGTCATTCTAATGTTGCTAATATGCATATACATCATAATAAAAATTACCAGTTTTTAACCCGTTTTTGGTGCTTTTTTATTTTCTCATTTTTTTCCAATTTCCTTTTAAGATATGAAAGTTGGGTCAACATTCGGATGTTTAACTAGAGATTTAGGATTTTTGAGTATCCATTTTTTTTTCATATTCAAAAAAGATTATTTACTATTTGGAATTATAATTATTTATTTTAAAACAATTAAAGGTTTTAAGTAAACTATTTGCTTTTTTTTTAAATAAAAAAAACCTCGGGATTCAAAAATTTATTTATGCCAAATTATTTATGTTCCAAATCATTATTATGATTGACAAAATCGGTCTTATGTTACCAATATTGTCAATTGGTTAGTGTATTTATCATCAGAGATGTGACGTCATATCTCCAATTGAGCTATCCAATAATTCACCATTGTTCAAAGCATGGCCGCGCCCATATGGTCTTGTGTATTGGAATAAAATTACTAATATCTTTCTTAATTATGTCGTTTCCAATACCCAAGCCTGGCATGATGCCTACTCAAGAATCGCGAACTTACACTGAAGTAATGTCAAGAACAATTGCTGTAAGCCGATAAAGGTTTGATTCGTTACCAGACAGTTTTTTTCATATCCGGTTTCATCCAAGGGAGGTGGTTGAAATAAAATGCCTTTTTTATCATCTGGAATGTCTATAACGTTATAAACGAGTAAATTTGTATTAGAAAATTTGACTTGACACTCACTCACAAACATTCATTTTTACTATACTATCGGACATTAAGATCGAAATAAATTTTCACTAAAAGTGAGAATGTTTACATATAAATGTTCTCAGTTTTTCTTTACCTGCTGTTCCGGAATAGCCAGAGATGTTCATACCATAGTCCATGGCTTCATCTTCTACGACAAAATTATTGTATTCTGCATAGGCCGTAAGACCATTAAAATCTTCTAGGTCAAACCGGACTTTGTATTTCATCTGTGACGTAATACCATGTATGATGTCATTTCCTGTACATCAAGACAACAAAAATATGATAGATTGCATACAAAGGCTTAAAGTATCAATAATTAAACAAAAATCATTTAATTTTAAGATAATTATCCCGTTTCATAACAAGATAAATGGATGTCAGTCCTTGCATCGCGCCGCAACTTGTAAAGTAGTATGACCCCAACATAAATAGTCAATAGAATTTTTTTCAACACTTGCATGCTCTGGAGACTGACAAAGAATATTTGTCACAGGCAGCCTAAAGTGGATAAACAATGAATATTTGAAATATTGAATGTCCCTTATTTCTAATAAGAATCTAAAAAATCAGACTGGTAATAAAAAGATGACTGCTTTTACTCCTTTTTTACCTCTACTAGATAAAAATGAAATTTATCCTTCATTTTATATATCCTTTATGAAAAAAAATAATTTCGAATAAAAAAATTGACAATCAACAAAGAAAGTTCACTGTTTGTTTTCCTTTAGGTCGGCTACTCAATAAGCAACGAAAAATTGAGAGACCACAAAACAACCAATTCAATCCATCATGAAATAACAAGAAACATCATTGAAAAGTTGAACTGCAATCGGCCTTCATGTTATATCATCACAACTATCTGATCCCAAGATCGTAATTGAAGGGGGAGGTTTGGCGCGACATAAAACCTGGTTTCACCTATCATGTCTTTAAATTGTCTGCACCAAGTCAGGACCCTTGCGGTCTTTTATTTTTCTGGTATGTTGTCGTTGTTTTGTATTATCTCATTCACATTTAAGATTGATCTTCCGAAATCGACAGTTTTGTTATTAGGAATGAGTATACAATTATCGCCCTTGGATTTTCGTTGTCCACGAATATAGTTCTATTAAAAATATACATATGGACCAGTATTGTGTGTGTGTGTGTTTTCACTTTTAGAGGTTGATTTTGGTCTCAAATCGATGTCAGAGTAATGAATAAATTTAATAAAATCTTTAAAAATCCAAATTCAATTGGGAAAGGTAGCTCTATATTGCACAAACAGGGGGAGTTTTGCTTTTCGGAAGCTCTTGGATTTATCCCTCTAGGACCCTAGTATTTACAACTGTCAAAAAGGTTGGGTTTCTGTGAAAGGAGAATTTGTTGCATTATTTGTTTGCAATTGTGGTAATAAGTAAGTGTGTTTAAAGGTATTTGGTTTGAGCAAGTACAATTTTTTAGAATGAAATTTTCTTTTATTGAACAAAGAGGGAAAATTAAATGTAACCTTTGTCTACCACACAGTGATGTAAATGACGTTAGTCCCGCCAAAAGTTAAGAAAAAGTTTCCAAGAGTTGTCCTCCTTATTGCGACGAATACTCGGAAAAATAAAATGCCTGTACCATATAGATTTAATAAAATATTTGTAGTGTTATGGTCTTATGTAGTCTGACATAATTATTTACAGTTATCCAAACCATAATAGTAGAATTTTCTATTGGAAATTAAGTCCCGCCCCTTTTACCTAATTTGGCAAATCAGACGAAATTTGATACCTCATTTCTTAAATCGGATTTAGCACCCCGAAGACCGACGTCGATTGTTTTAGAATTTCACCACATGATAGATAATAAAATATAGAATTTGAGAATTGCTGCTCATTCTTTTGTATTTTTGAAAATTGTAACAAAAAATTGATAGCACTTGAAAAACGCAGTTTTTTCATTCTGATTTACCCTTTTTGTCCAAAAAAATTAAATTATTCTGAACATTAGCAACAATGAGCACATAAATCCAAATAAATTGACCAAAAACGAACCCAAATAAATGATTTTTAACCAATTCGATGGTGCTTATCGGGGTGCTAAACTTCAGTTTCCAAATCCGAGAAAAGTCATGTTGCAGACAAAATGGTTGCCATGGATACTTATTTATGGTACTATATGAGCAGAAGTTTAACGCATTTACATATTTTCTAAATACATATTAAATTCCTGTTCATTTCGATATAAAATAACTTTATAATTGATTTTTTATTTTTTATGTTTGAAAGGGCCGGGAAACGGACGATTTTCCGGAAAAATGCATAAACCAACCTGCGCAGAACTAAAGTTGTTATTCTAAGAATTAATAAATGTTTATTATTTAACCCCTATGGGCCCTTGATGCTTAAACAAAAAACAGGGGACAATTTTACTCAATCCAAATCATTAATTATATTAAGCACAACTTTGAAGTTTCCTAGCATTTTTTCAACCAAATTAACAAAAAAAGTTGTTCTGGTAACAACTGTAAAATAACTATTTTCTGTCCAGTTTAGGTTTTTAATTTCTTTAAGAAAGAAAATAAATGGTTTCAAAGGAAAGATACACATCTTTAATATATCCTTCAACACAGTGTTAAAGTTCAGAAGGATCTAGTTGGTTGTATTATGGATTGTTTATTGTGTTGATTTTTCACATTCATCGAGGTTTGTACTATCGCACGACGCGCGACGGGGTGACCAGAATCACAAACCTGCTTTTTATGAAACAGAGTACATCAATTGGTTGATGGAAAACATTTTTAAAGGCCTACAAAAGTTTGGACATGAAAAAAACAAAGCCTTATAGGAACACTCGTAGATTTGTTTCTATGACTTGTTAAGGACTGAGAATGGAACAAAACAGAAATTTCAATTTGTCAGTTATTGAAAGGATATGTTTGCAAGCCACGGTAAGGAAAATTTTTACAAGAAAATGAAGTTCAACTATTTACGCATTGTTGTCACTAGGCAGAATTTTAACTTTTCAATGTATAAGTGTTCATTCATGCAGAAAAAAAGTCGAAGCAAGCATCTGAACAATGTATCTTGCTAATCATCCCTAGATGCAACTACAGCTATTGAACCGTGTAACTTTCCCATTTTATCGTGTATGGTGTAATGGTGTATCGTGTATCGGTCAATCGTGTATGGTGTATGGTGTAATGGTGTATCGTGAATCGGTCAATCGTGTATGGTGTGATTAAAAGCCAATGGTGTATCGTGTATCGTGTATACACGATAGCCTAGCATTTCGATTGGTTTACAACTCAATTTCGTTTCGTTTGTTTTTTACAGAATCATTCAGCGAACAAATTAAATCTATCGAAAAAAGTGATTGAACAAAATAAATATTCTTAACAGCAAAACACTATTTACAAATTCTAATGCTGGATTAAGAAAACAAATTGTCTTCTTTGAAATCCCCGACCCCCAAAACGGACCATATCTGACTGAATCACAATTATTGAGGAAAAAAAGAGGGATGTCATGCTACAATATGGCCTGGAAAAAGTTGAAAATAATTAATCTGACCTCTGCATCAAAGAATAAAATAAACAATTTGTCCCTAGATTCCTTAGTATCGTGCTAAGTAAAGTGTGTAATTAAAAAAAATTCTTGATAAATTTTCTTTCTTCTGAAAATAAATAATCTAAATCGATCTAAACTGCCACCCACTCCCCCCCCCCTTTTCCACAGAATCAAATAGTCGTCCACTCAAACATTTCTTGTTTACTTCACTTTGAAAACAGAAAGTAAAGCTCTCTTAACTCCCTTATTATCAAATGGTTTATGATGCTAACCGATCGTGGATATACAATGTAATTAGGTAGTTTGTCAAAAAATAATCATTCGGGACCGGGGGGGTGGGGGTGGGCTATGGTAAAATTTGAAATATAAAGGCAGGATGGCAAAAACCAAAAAAAAAAAAGCAGGACAGTGCTTTGAATTGAAAAAAAGGCAGGATGATAGTTTTGGCTGAAATTTTTTTAAAAGCTTTCAAATAAAATAAATTGACGCGCACAAGGTCGCAAAAAAAAATCCAGCCTTTTTTCTGAAAATAAAAAAGCAGCACGACAATAATAGCCATATCCCCCAATAAAAATCAAATGGTTGCTTCCGAAGAACGGGTGATTTTGATAAAAAAAAAGTCTTTGTACCTTCCTATGAGCAAATTTCGTGACGAAAATAATGTTTAAATTTAAAAGATCGGCATTATAATAACGGACATCGAATCAGAAATAAATTATTATCGGATGTGTTTTTATTTGAAGTAATGATCCTTAGGGAACTTGGAACAAAGAATAAACTTTAATGATCGACACAAAACTTACTTTTTGATATGTTTCCGACTTCTAGCTATCTAAGCCCTCTTCGAACTGTATAGCGATATGAAAAGTTTATTACGGACGAAATGGATGACAGACGGAAGTATTGACTTAGAGCAACCAGCACTATACTCGCCACATTTAAATCGAATTAAACATATGCTCAATCAACTCATAACCTTATAGAATAAAATTTTATAAACTAAAGTGGTTTAGACGTGATCAGAATAGAGAACAGAGTGTAATCCCCCCCCCCATTTTATAGGGAGTTAAGATTCGTCGCAGTCATTCACATTCAAATGTTCACAAAAATCACTAAATAAATAAACTATCATTATTTATAAATAATTACATCTTAGATCTATATATAATTATCCAAGTCTATTGCTACATGTATTTTGTATGTACCGATTAAACTGTGACTTTTGTCTTACCTTTTTTCACGCATCATTGAAAATAAATAAAAGTGTATTTTAAATGATTTGACCATACGCTGTCAGAAGGAACACCAAAATGATACAGTTGTGAATTATATTTAAAAACATGTATACGCGTGGATTATTTAATATTCATATAGAAATGTAAGTTACTATTTCAAATAAGATGAGGAAAATGATTAATTTGGAGACATGTAGCAATCCAATATGGAAAGCCAAAAAAATGTGGATTCCTCTTTCTTACTTTAAGATTTCAATATTCTTGTTTCATATTTTTTCTGTAATGTGTATCGGCCGAGCGGTCCCAAAACTATAACAAAGAATTACAATTTTCTACACTACCAAAGGCTTGGATTTTTAACGGGATAAATAATTCAAATCAAGATCGTAACATAACAATTTCATGATCATGCTATATAAAGTATTGCTTTAGTATTAAATTCACAATTCTAAATTGCTGCATTTTATGCTCCGTATTTTTTTCTTAGCTAACAATACTTATTAACAAAATTTTACTTTTTGCATCAAGTCAATTCGTCTTAGTTTCTGACTTTTATAATCACTTTCATTTTTGAATAAGAAAAAACAGAAAAAAAACAAAATTAAAAGATTATTATAACATGTATGCAGGGATGTCCAAACAGTTTTATTTAATCCCTGATGTATGCTATTAGGAGGTGGAATCTAAAAAGTAAAATTAGACGGCAAGATAGAGGAATTTTTTACCCTTTTGGCTTCTATCATTGTAGCAAACATTATGCGGACAAACAAAACGATTTTGTTTTTATTTTATTTTATTTTGCGATTTGTGAAGAAAGTTAAGTGTTGTTTTGTTTTTAAAGTCTACTTGTGTATTTAAAATTTCATGTTGTGAATTAATTCGCTAATATTTTGTGTTAATCCCCGCCGTGAGACGCTCGAGGCAGGATGTTATTTAAATGACATGTATATTACATGTACTACATGTAAATACCTGACCCGGTAGCAGACGAACTAATTAGCAGTTACCTGTAAATCTGTACTGATCAACATATACGGGATATATATACATGTAAGATGGACAAATTATCAGATGAAAAGGAAACGAAATTTTGAAGTTTTTTTTTAGAATTTATAACGTTTTGATTAGAGCGTCTCTGAAAAGTCTTTAAGTTTACAAAACCAGAATTTTAATTTCTTGTAATTTTATTTTTGAAACACTGGTGCTAAGGATGGACATTTTTAATTTACCCTGCTCCGGTATCAGCACTTTTATGTTTCGGACTACATGTACGTTGTAATTATTTTCCGTGTATTTTTCAAAATTGAAAATTGTCTTTTTTTTTCGATCTACAGTCTTCTCGGATTGCCTTATCGGTACACATTTGCTCCATTCAAATTTTACTAGGCTTTTTGCATGACGGATAGAGGGCCATTGGTGAGGCTTACTCTTATACATTCTTTCGCGTGCAAAAGCATGGAACTCTACAAGCACGTTGAACAAATATAGTAAGCAGCATAACTCAGTTTCAGATCATATCACCAGACAAGCCCGACGCACGAAAACTATCCCATTTAGCTACCTAGGGAAAATGCTCTATTTATTTAGCACAGACCTGACGTCAAAATTCGCCACCCACCGTATACTTACAACTCCCTCCCCCACATGTTCTTTGGTATTTGCTGCCCAGAAAACTGTTACGGAAACTTTGAAATTAACATATTGTGACGTACTTTCCTATTATCGAAAATAAAAACAGGTTTATTTTCTTATTAAAATATGAGATAAATTAAAAGAATATTTTAATAATGCAGATTTCCGTCCCGGTATTAATACTGCCACACATGAGTGAAGTCACATAATGAAGGCAAAGAAACAAATTATTAAAATGGTTTAACTATTTGTTGATCGATTAAAAGAATATTTTTTTCAATTGATTAGGTTAAATTTCTTACCCTTGTTTTGCAAGCATATCTTTTTAGAAGATAGATCATACGAATGTTTGATAAAGTTTTCTTGAAAAAGAATTAAAATAAGAAGTGTATAGACTCAAAGTATAAAAAAATCTATTTTCAGAGAGAGGTCGCACTAAGGAAAAGGTGACTATTTAAACATCCCTGATAAGAGGTTATTTTAAAATAAATTTTCCCATTTTCAATTGTATATGCTTATTTTTCTTGAGAAGAATTAAAACTAATTTTATTTATTTGTCCTACATAATGCCGGACTTTGCCTTAATCCATGAATCTATTAAAAGCGTTTATTGTCTGTGTATTCGTATGCTATTTGAATATCTATGCACGACATGGCAGGTCTGTGGGATGTTCCGCCGCGGCATATTAAAGGAACATATGAATATTGTGTTTAACACGACGTGTAGTTTTAAATATAGTAGATCTTCGAATTTAAATACACTATACAAGCACAAGAACTGACAGGCATGACACATTGAGAAAAAACCTTTTCATTTTTCTTTCACTATAATAAACTAATACGTGAATTAGGAAACTAAATTATTGGGTTACAATAGCTAAATATACTATATAGAAAGAGTTTTTAACGAACATGGTTAAAATTAAAAGTTCGGATCAAACCACCAGAGCCAGCATGTTTTTTTGGAATATATAGCTTTCAGAAAGATTGAACAAAAAATTAAAGGCGACACGGGCTTGGCATTCAGTCTTATATCTTACTAAGAAATTATTATTTGACGTCTGTTTTTATTAAATTAAGAAATATGTAGATAATAGAGGAGAGTTCATTGAAATAAATGTCGCAATCCACACATAAATGGAGATATTAATATGATAATTAAACAAGATGATCGTATTTTCGTTTCAGCAAACATTCTTGAATTTGATATACAGTTTCTATCGTGTATCGTGTATGGTGTATCGTTCATCGTGTATCGTGTATCGCTCAATCGTGTATCGTGTATCTGTCAATGGTGTATGGTGTATCACTCAATCGTGTATCGTGTATGGTGTAACCGTGTATGGTGTAAATGGGAAAGTTACACGGTTCAATCGCTGTACCATACAACTTTAGTTAAAGTGGTACTTTCCAGTAAGCAGTACTTTAATCATTCTTCTGTACGTGGTCATCCATGAAAAAAATAAAGGTCACAGCCAGCATCTAAAGCATGCATTGTGCTAAGCAGCACCAGGTGCACCTACCATACCAATATGGTTCATCTGGCACTTGTCACTAAGCAGCATTCTTCTGTAAGAAGTCATTCATGCAAGAAATGTAGGTCACAGCGAAAATCCGAAGCATGAATTGTTCTAAGCATGACATAATAACTTTATAATCTGATTATCTATTTTTCTGATACATACCTAGCCAGAATTCATGTTCCAGGTCCCCAAAGCCTGTCTTATAATCAATCCAGTAACGATAGAAGTCTTCACTACCATCCTGTCTCCGTTGTAGAACCTAAAGACCAATTTAAATACCAATTTATTATGTATTTAATTATTAAATATTAATATTGCGGACAACATGTGTATCCTGGTCAAACACATATTATAATCATTTACATGTGAGTAAGTAATCGTATGACTATAATTGACAAGATCATATGAGATTCTAAATTATTAGAATTTTTAAGTTGAGTTAATGTTAAAGATAGAAAAAAAACGCCATGCTTAAAGTTCACGATGTCAGTCTATCAGTGACAGCGTGTGTTCTATAGAGAGTTCCTTTACCGTCCTTTCGTTTGATATTGTTGTCTTTTGTCTAAGGTTCTCTCTAGTGGAATTTATTTTTGATCGATTTTTATTGTGAGTTAAGTTTTTGTGCTTTGTCTAGAGATACTGATAGGGGGTTGGTCCAAATAAAGTAGTTTAAACCCGCCAAATATTATATGTGCCTGTCCTAAGCCAGGAATCCTTGACAAAGCTTTCGTTTGTACTTTGTCTTTTTGATGTTTTCTGTTCCTTGTTGAAGAAGGGGTCTATCTGTGACTATTTCAGGACTTGATTTGAATTATACATGTATGCATCTTATTTAGACCATGAGCCAATTGCAGAACCGCGAGCAACGCCTACTGGCCTTGTTGAAGGTAGCTGGCGGTTTTCCATTGTTGTTTTTTTCTGAATTGTAGCTTTAATGTGGGCTGTGTCGCGTACACTTATTTGGGCTTGATTAGGGGGTACCAATATCCCATATCCCCATAAATTTTTCATCAAATATCCTGTATCCCAAAAAATGTTTTTCAAGTATCCCATACCTTGTAAATAAAATTGACAAAAATATCCCTTATCCCAATAAGAAAATGTGTGGATATCCCATATCACAATATACCCTAAACAAGCCTCCTTATTTAACATGTTCTACATCTTATTATTTTATATGTAATTATACAGACAATTTATTTAACGTTAAGCTCAATAAACACTAAATTAGGACTAAGTAAACACAGATTTAGTTATAAGTTAACATTAGTTTTAAGGGATATTGTCCAGTTATTCTTTTACTAACAAAAAAGGCCAGCAGACAACTTGTTTTGTCTAATTCAAAAAAAAATACGTCTATGGTACATAATTAATCTAAAAATCGAAAAACAATAATCACTAAATACTAATTGTAAAGCTTTTCTTTTTTACACATTGCTTGTTCAAAATTGCGGCCAGTACACTGTATCTCATCCTCGGAAACCCAGGGGTTCTTCTCTCGCCAGCTCTTTCATCACCCCTGGGACATTTGGTATGAATTTGTTCGTTTTCAGTTCAGGATCTGATCTTGAACTTGATATTTTTTGTATATAGAATTAAGTTTAAGTCGCATTGGATAAATCTAAAGCGACCAATCAGAAAGCTCGATACAAAACTATCAAAAACGAAGTTTTTCTTGCGTTATGTCCCAGGGGTGATGAATGAGTAAGCAAAAGAAGAAACCCTGGGTTTCCGAGGATGACTGTATCTCGAGGCTTTAGCCTCTGGTATATTCACGACGACAAAAGCGCCAAAGTCGCCGAACAAATAAAATGATACTTATGGCTGGTATGAATATGATTTAAATAGTTCACATTGAATTAATTTAATTTGTCGCCATATTAAAGTCTTCAGGAACAAAACATCTGAGATCCCGATCGATGGCCGTAATAAATACCCTAAAATCATATTAAAAAAATAATCAACATGGTGGAATTATTTTGAACGAAATAAACCGAGTTTGAGGCAAATTTGGTAGCAAATTGATATTTAAGACCAATTATCCCTAAACATCAAAATAACTGGGACATGACATATCTCAGATCTTGCTGATTTTCATTTTAGAACCTGATATTGACCACTGGATCACAGAAATAATGACTGTTTGTAGTGATTGGCCATGGTAACCGTGGATGCCATTTTTGACAATTTTTCATACCGCAAAATAGCCTATATTAAATTTCCAATTTGTTAAACAAAATCATTCCCAGTTTAATAGAACTTTTATTTTTGCTTAATCACAGTGTATAACCGGACAGTACGCGATCACGGAAGTTGATCACTGTCCGGCGGAAAAATCCTAGTTGTTTGTTCTTTTTCTTTCAGATTTTTGTGGTTTTTAGGCTAATGAACACTCTATGATATCGATTAGGATCAAATGTAAGTTGAATTTATACCTTGCTCATTTATGGAACTTTTTAACGTTTCTTTTTGTATTCTGGACAATTTAAAATGTTAAAAATTTTCGATTGATCATCAGTGTGTGAACATTTTTTCCTTCACCACTTCACACATATTTGGAATTTACACAGAAACGGCAATAATTTTATCAATATTTTTATAATTATCTCGAAGTGCGATTGATAGACTTTCTACATTGACAATGATAGCTTAAGATAAAATAAACAATTTCGTTCAAAACATCAAGTTTTGTAGTTGTGGCATAATCGTTTACTGTCCGATTAATTGGTCGTTTATTTTTTGTGGGTGTCAGACTAATTGCCTGCTTTGAATCCTCAGGGCTTGAATTAAAAAGTTATAATTTCAAATTACGGAATTTTCCATTCCTTTACAACTTAGTTTTTTTTATATTCTACAAGTGCTTATTACAAGGCTTATGGATATGTTTTCATATTCTTAGGATAATTTATGTCGTGTATTTGATTCAATTATTTATTGTACAGAATAAATATGAGACTCTTCAAAGAGCTCAAAATAGTCTCTACTGTTGGATTTGAAAAAAAAATGCATGCAGCAATGTTCATAACAAAATGGAAATCCATTCAACACGCTGAAAAAAGGAAGGGCGATTAACAGCTATGAGTACAATTAAAACTCTGGGCATGCTTTTTGTGTGTCACTTGTTTATGACTTATTAATGAAAGTGTTAAAATGGTTCATAAGGAGCTTTCCATTGACTTTGGAATCTTTTGAAACAAATTTTCTTATCACATGGACAGCCAGTGTACTGAGATATTTGAGTCATTGAATTTTCACTTACTTGTATTCACTTACGATCAACATGCTCAATACAGTAAAAGTCCAGTTAAAATGTGAAAACAATTTAGATCAAGATCATGGACGTAATGGAGCTGTCATCTGTTGGTAAATCCATACCTCATATTAATAATCCTCATAATAAAAAGTTGAACAATGATTTGAGTTGGTTTAAGAAATTTGGTTAGTCTTTGCGACTGTGGTTGCAGATTATCACGAAAGGCTTATTTTACAGCATCGAATCTATAAACTCCCTCATAAAAAGAACTATGCCGGATATGGTTGATGCTGGAAATCGGATGGCAGTATTTTTTCCTGTGTACGATTATTCAAAATCGTACGCATATTAAGGCAGTCCAATAAATTAACGGTGTACGATTATTAAAAATCGTACACCGTTAATTTATTGGACTGCCTTAATATTCGTTAATCATTGCTGGTTAGTTATACGCACATTGTCCTTTAAAAATAAAAAATACAACAAAGTTCCAGACACTTCATTTTCTCTGGACTATGAGATTGATCATTCAAGTTCGGTAGTTTTGTTATAACCTTTATTTCCTATGTCTAACGCGCGTTTCGTCTATTCAAGACTCATCAGGGGAGCTCTGTGACGCGTTGCTACAGAGCTCTACCAAAACAATTAAAAATTCCAAACACTATACGAAAGTTAAAAGCGTGACTAAAAATACCGAACTGGAATACAATTCATGACTATTTAAAGATCAAACTATGTTTGGGCCAGGAAGAACTTTAGGGTTTAGACAATTTTAAACTTTAAATGCATGAAGCTTTAAACTAATGAAACGGATAAGTTATAGATTTGATGTGTTCTTAACGTCTAACAACAAGAAAATATCAAAGCAGAGTGGCATAAAAGCCGGAAATGGAAACGCTGTAAATATGCATAGTTCAACGAGTAACTGCTCACCAGCAATGTTTAAATAAACAAATTGAAAGATAACCATAAGTATTGAAAGTAAAGTACTTTAAACTGGAAAACGTTCGAACAGGGAGGCCAAATCCAGCAGTGTTCTAGGCTCTTATGATATCGACCTAGCATACGTTAGTTTACTCCCTTCCAAAACAATTAAAACGGACCGCGTTGTGTAATTTGGTATGTGTCTTTTAAAGCGAACACCTACATCATTTGACATTGTTCTTGAATTAATGTAAATTTCATGCTGAGGCCGTATACACTGGGTTTTAGTTGGCTGTCTTCATATCTCAAGAATTAAAAGACTTAGATTGATGAATATTGCTATGCCCATGTTAATCAATTGTTGACTTAATCTGAATCCATCTTGGATTTTAGCCAAATACTAGTATATTGTCTCGACTTCGACGAATTGTCGCGAAAAGGGGGGGGGGGCATAGGTACATAGGTATTACTTTCCGGCGGCGGCGGCGGCGTCGTAAACTTTTTTGTAAGACTTTTGTGGACAATGAATTGCTTGAAAAGTAAGCCAGGCATCTGATATTTGGTATACAGACAGCTGAGGTTATGGTCTACGCAACTGTTACCATGCCGTGCGACCCTGACCTCATTTTCACGCTCCAGTGACTCTGTAAACTTAGTTCTTTTTTAGGGTTAGGGTTAGACTTTTGTGGACGATGAATTTCTGAAAAAGTATAACAGCTAGGCATGTTATATTAAGTATACAGACAGTTAAGGTTATGGTCTATGCAACTGTTTCCTTGCCCTGTGACCCTGACCCCCTTTTCATACCCCAGTGACTCTGTGAACTAAGGTCTTTTTTTCAGGCCGAAAATGTTTTTGTAAGACTTTTGTGGACGATGAATTGCTAGAAAAGCATAATACCTAGGCATCTGATATTCGGTATACAGACAGTTGAGGTTATGGTATATGCAACTGTTACCACGCCATGTGACCATGACCCTATTTTTACGCTACAGTGACTCTGTGAATTAAGGGGTTTTTTTCAGGCAGAATTTTTTTAATACTTGTGTGGACAATGAATGGCTTGAAATGTATAATAGCTAGGCATTCTATGATACAGACACTTTTTGTGTTTATCAAGAAATGAAAGCTTAGGTAGTTGATTTCAGTGATGGTGCCGGCAGGCGAGACCTAATTTTAGTGGCCACACTTGTATTTAAATGACGCAGCACACTTGAAGTGGTGTGGCAACCTAAAGTTCATCTGATTTGAGCAATTTTTAGCTCACCTGACCCGAAGGTCTTTTGAGCTATTGCTACCACTTGGCCATCACTTGGCGTCAGTCGTCGTCGTTCACTTTTCTTCTCCTCCGAAACGACTGAAGGGATTGATCTATGGGATGTCCTCTACCAAGATTGGACAAATGGTGAACACCGTCTAAACAACATGGCCGCCGTTACTAAAAATAGACCAGAAGGAGAGGGGTGTCAGACTACTGTTTTTGGCTTGTATATAAAAAAGTATAAAAGATAGATGAAATTTGATGCCATGTTGCTGCTTCAGCATCATAAACTCTATAAATGTTTTCATTGGGTCGAAGTTGTCAAATGACCCCTTATTGGAGTAACGACCCCTTAAAGGTAAAACGTAACATTTTTTCATGATTTTGGCTTATAGAATGAAAACTATTACAGATAGAGAAAAGTTGATGCTTGCTTAAATGTTCAGCTCATTGAGCTCTACAAAAGTTTCCATATGGTCGAAGTTGTCAGATGTCCCCATATAGGGGTAATGACCCCTAAAATAACATTTTTTTATGTTTTTGGCCTTTGGAATGAAAACTATAGCAGAAAGAGAGAAGCTGTTGCTTGCTTAAACGTTCAGCTAAAAAATCTCTACAAAAGTCTCAATAGGAATGAAGTTGTCAGATGACACCTTATAGGGGTAACGACCCCTCAAATAACTTTTTTCATGTTTTTGGCCTATAGAAGGAAAACTATAGCAGATAGAGGAAAGCTGTTTCTTGCTTAAATGTTGAGCTTATTTAGCTATTCAAAAGTTTTCATAGGGCGAAGTTGTCAGATGACGCCTTATAGTGGTTATGGCCCTTAAAATGATTTGGGCCTACGGCTACACAATGAAAACTATAATAGATAGAGAAAAGCTGTTACTTGCTTAAATGTTCAGCTCATATAGCTCTAGAAAAGTAATTATAGGATCGACACCATGACAAGGTGAGCGATTCAGGTTCCTGAGAGCCTCTTGTTAATGTTTCATTCTGAGGTAACAGTTTTGCGATCATAACTATTTGTAACGAAAATGAGACATATACATGTATATAAAACCTTAGAACAGTATATCAACTCTAGATACATAGAAGAAAATGAGATGTGGAGTAAATGTACGCGACACAACCTACAATATAAACGTAAATTCAACATCCACTATGGAAAGCAGCCAGCAGCCTTCAATGTGACCAGCGGTCGCTGCTAACTGTTTTTCAATTGGCCCCTGGATTGAAAATAAACTGCATAGGATTCAAGCCCGATCCTAAAGTGCAATGAAAGACCCTTTTCTTGACAAAAAACAATTAACATTAATTCGACTAAATACAAACATAAGCTTTGATAAAGATTCCTGGCTTAAAAATGTGGCGGGGTTAAACTAGTTTTTGGCGCCAACCTTCCCCTATTGATAATCAATAACAAAGCACAAACTAACACAGAGTAAAAATCAAATCGATAGAAGTTCAATTCAACAAGAGAGTATCTGAGACAAAAAGACAAGTAATTAATGGGACGTAGAGATACTCTCTTGAGAACACTCGAAGTTACTGACAGCTAAGCTAAGAAGCATCCACCAATCATGTAAAAAAATCAAGTACGTCAATTTTAAATCCAACACAACACGTCAAACAATTCATGATTTGATGATGCATGATCACACAAAACCGACATACTTGGCCGCTGTAATGCTAAAAATGACATAAGTATAAATCAAAGCGCTAAAGCGTTTAAAGGCAAGCGAAATATATAAGAACTATAATAGATTTATTCTCCGTTAAAGTATATTGTTCAAAATGTTTGCGAATTATTAATTTTGGTGAGCGAAGAAAGGATCGTTAGCATATGCCCTCAAATTTAAAGTTAATGAACACAAAAACGGTATCGATTGAAACACCCCTTCGATTAAAATGCACTCGTCCATTTTGTACTGATTTTATGAATGGTGAAGCTAGAATCTGAATCCATGCATTGACCAATCAAATGAGAGAAATATTTATACGAACCAATCAAGTAATAGATGAATACATAATGTATATTCTATCGCCTTTAACTAAAAAGTTCGTCATGTAAGATGCAAAGGAATAAATAAAACTTGTGTCGGTCGTATAAAATGCCAATAAAAATTGAGATTTATAGAAGTGTATATCATATTAACAAATATTGAAAAGTAATATAGAAAATAAAGCATTTTATTCCAGACTGGATGCAGGAAAATCACTCCGTCTAGACAGAAAAAAAAACGCGAAAATCATCACTACTCTATAGACTCCATAAGGCTTCGCTGGCGCTTGCCTAAAAAGTATAAAAAGACACTTAACTTTTTAAAGTAGGCATCAAATCATCAATATATTTACCAAGGAAGACTAAATTCAATGATTTTACTAAAATTTCATAACCTTTAAATTTTTAAGTCAATTTTCGTTCCAAAAGGATTGTTTTTGAATTTATTTGCTTTATAAACAACATTACCGCAGAAATCGGGATGGGATATTCCCTTTACAATCAAAATTCGACGTGTACAGTTAAATTTTCCAATAAAGTATAGATATTTATGATAAAACTCGTTTCGACTTGAGTTCGCGTTGCTGAATGCGGTTTTGTTGTTATGTGTGTGTGTTTGATGTTGTTATATGGTTTGTTTTGTTGTGATGATTTTTTGTCTGCCGGTTTTGTCTTTGTCTTCACGGTTTTATGATACTGATTACCCCTTTGGTACACCTTTGCTTCTTAGTAAACGACTTCACTAATTTGTAGTAACGATATCCTTGTTTTAGTATTTTTTTTCGTAATACACCGGTTTATATCATTAAAATCAGACACACCACTACAGATCCGAGCATATCTTACCAACTGTGAAATATATGCTCTGTAAGACGGAGCAAGTGGTGCATCTCCCTCTAGAAAAGGAAAATTACCAATAGGAAATGAAAAGTCACCCGTTTATCATATATTTTAGTGTGTAATTTTCCATTGATAATACTTAAAATCTAGTTCTAAAAATGGGCATCTATCACCTGTAAGGCTAGATTTATTCAGGGTTAATTCCTTGGGATATATTTCCGTAATAAAATTAGAAAATGTGGGATTGTTTAGTGAAGGAATGTCGTCTAAATATCTGTATGTATAATTAAAAGTGTCAATGAGATGTTGTCTGTTTTTGAAGTCTTTTGGTCTTTTTGAAGTTTCGCCATTAATTGGGATTCATAACAATACAAGACAAGGTCAGCAATAATTGGAGCACAATTAGTTCCCAAAAGGATATCAATGACTTGGCGATAAATTGTTCCCCCAAAACAAATATAAATGTTGTCCAAAAGATAAATTATAGCAGTTATCATTTCTGCATCAGTCCAATTGACGTAACCTTTATGAGTCTCGGTGCTAAAAAAGGATTTATTAAATAATTTAGAAACTTTAGAGCAGATTTATCTTCATTTGCAAAGTTTGAAAAGTCAGCTAGATTTTAAGGGGGTACAGAACACCTAGGGGAGATAACTCTTAAATGCGGTTGAATGTTTTAGTCAAGCACATTTATTTAAATAATTCAAGCTTCTTAATGATCAAAATATTTAATGTTAAAACTGCATTATGTTCAATAAAAAATTTCACAAGAAACCTGTGGTTCGATTTTCTTAAGATCTTGCAATTAAATTTAATTTAATATTTTGCATATTTTTGCAAATTTTCAGGAAAATTAAACGACACAATTTTATTTTAGCCAAAGTGTCGGGTACCCCCTTAAGAGAAAGGCCAACTTTCCAAATCTGAAATTTTACCTACATATATAATGGGGTTTTTTTTTCCCAAAATTTCCAATTAATTTATACAAATTCAAAGCTTAGAAGAATGATCACATGTTTATATTCGATTACTTGCTTGAACGGATTGTGTGCCTACTTAAGAGAAATTACTAAAATAGTTCTTTTTTTTTAGTAAATCTTAATCCTCAATATACATACATATATGTAGCAATGTAATCTTATTGGATAAGGTATTACCTTTTATATTTGTTCCATTTTTTAAAATCATTTTGCTCTAGCTGTATAATGGCTTTAAAGGATATTTGTCTTGTTATTGCTACATTCAACCCAACAATTAATCGGAAAGATAGATATGACTTTCTAACAATTAATGATTGTGTACAGAAGCAATTAGTCGGACAGAGACGGAGTGAGCAGTGCTCTTACAAATATCATTATTATAAACAATCAAAACCATTTTCATCAAATAATTTGACACCAAAGGATTTCCTATTTAAATAGCTTTAAATGGAGATGAAATGCACTATTTCAATATAAGTGGTTCACTAATAAGTTGTCGTTTCTTTCGCCGAAATGAGTTTCCATTGTCAAAAATACCAATGATTAAACCACTTTTTTCGAAAATTTAAATCATCTACACTATATATTGATAATTTAAATAGTGTTAAATGGTAATGTAAACTAATTGTACGTTTCAATTTTTCTTAGAATTTAATTTTGGCTGAATAAGGGTTTAAATTCATGGGCAAATCATACATTTTTATTAAATCAACTAAGATTCTACCACCGGACAGTGATCAACTTCCGTGATCGCTTACTGTCCGGTTATACACTGTGAATTCAATACCTCACTGAAAATATTCAAAACAGTTTGAAGACTATTTATAAAGGTGTAGTCAGAACGAGGCTATCGAATATTTCAAGATATCATGCATTTTTTTGTAAGTTTTGTGACATAAAAAAATACCGTTTTTGCCACTTTACTCCCTGAATTTTCAGAAAATGCACCAATCACATATACTCAAGATTAACATAATTACATAGATAGATGATTGATATTTAAAATTTATAAAAATCTCAATGGGGTACCAAAAGGTGTCTTAAGAAAACAATGTTAAAGTTGGTTACCATGGTAATTTGTGAAAAATGACCATTTCTGCATTGTTCAATATTTTCACGAAACTATTGTTTCTTAAGGTTCAATTAAACCATCTTTAACTATTATTTTCAACAGACATCATATTAACTGAAAATTACATTGAATTCTTTCGAGGGTACAGTGTCTCAAGGTCAAGGTCATCTAAAATTTGAGCTTTCTGATATGATTTTTTTTAATTAATTTCTAGTGACCTTGAGATCATCACAAGTGACCCTCAAATTTTTCTAATGGCATAATATGTTAAAACGATCCTTTAAGGAACATATGATGACAACAACTGTCATCTTGGTTCAAATTGAAAGTATCGTCATACATATATCAAAATATCAAAAAATTACCGTTTTTGTCTAAATACCATGGTAACCAACTTTAACAGTGTTTTCTTAAGACATTTTTTGTTACCCCATGGCGATTTTTATAATTTTTAAAAATCAATCATCCATTTACATAATAACATTCATGATGAGTATTTGTGATTGGTGCATTTTCTGAAAATGGAGTCAGGAAAGTGGAAAAAATGGTAATATTTTTGTCAAAAATTTAAATAAAATAATACACCTTTTCTTCACATCTTCAATAGCCTCGTTCCGGCTACATAAATACTTAAAATATTAAAACAGTTTTAAATATTGTCAATGGGGTATTGAATTATGCAAATAAAAAAGTTATGTTGAATGCAAACTGCTTTTCCTTGAAAAATTGGGGTTTGAATATTGCCTTTTTCAGCAGATTTGAATTGATCCAAAATGGCCGCCATGCTTACCATGGCAACCGCAGTCAATCATAACAAACATTCATTATTTTTGTGATCCAATGGTCATTTTCAACTTATAAAATGAAAATCATCAAAATCCGAGACATGTCATGTCTCACACTATATTGAAATCCTTTGATCCTTACAGATAATTAGTGTTAAAGTTTTCCTTTTTCTACATTTTGGTCAAAAATACATAAAACTAATTGGGGATGTAAAACATATTATTATGGTAGACTATTTGCCTTTAACGTAACATTAGTCTTAAAGATAAATGTTAATTTAGTTTTCAATTTTTTCACGTTAAATTAACAATCTTAGTTCTATAACACGTTAACGTTAAAAAAAATGCCTGTGTAGCAATCAATATATTTTTGAACATAGTCCCTTCTCTTAAACATTAGCAATGATATGTCTCAAAATTATTTACTGAAGTGGGTATGGTTCACAGTGGAGAATCTGAGCTTATTTGTTTATCAATATTTTTTTTTAGTCTAACTGTTTTACCTAGTATAAGCTTTTCGAAGCCTTATTGAACAAACATTACACATTGTCCTTAAATGAGAACTGCAAATTTGATTTCGAACATTACTGCTATTTTCATCACCTTAATACCAGCACAAATATGGTCATCAGAATTCGAAATGATAAGACCTTCAGTTCAGTATCTCTATTCTCAAATTAAGCATTTATGGTTGCATACCAAATATCTTGCTCTAAATAGTGTTAAAATGCGAAGGTTGTCGTTAAATATGATTTTTAATCATATCAAATACTACCAAAAAATGACAATTCCCTCTATTCTACTTTACTGCAGCAACAATCATCCAGTTGTTATTAAATCATTTTTATCTGTTTGACATCGACTCTTATCATATTTCAGCTTTCATTTCTAAGTGTTCTGTAAAATAATAACAACAAAATTAAAACTCACCGTCCATCCACCTCCAGCATCAGTCATTTCACAATAAACCAACACGGCAGTCTGCCTCGATGGATACATTCTGTAGACTCCACTGTGTTCATCTGGTGGTAGCTCACTGCAGTCTGTCAGCTGTTTTACATAATGTAATTCCACACTTCCATTGGTATGATTTTGACACTTATTTGATGTTTGGTAATGGAAAAGAAGGCAGGATGATTCGTCTTGACTATATCCACAACAATCAGTGTTTATACTGCACTGCATTGCACATTCAACTGAACTTTTTTTATCAGTAAAAGCTACCTGCGGTGTGCTGTAAATGTTTTTTTCCAGTACAAAATAGTCAGTGGTCGCAGAATTGTTCGACACCGAGTGAATAAACAATAGCATCAAATGTATGACTACATGTATCAATGAGATTTTCATTTTTTTGTGCTTCATGGTAAGTCCTTCTACAAGCAAACACCGTTCTGAATAACAAATTATGAATTGATAAAATATATTGATCACGTAATTATATTTTCATTTACAAATAATCATCAAAACAATTTTTATATATTGTTTAGGGAGGATCTACAGGTATCGCACAAATTGTTTAACCTATGGGTCCTTGGCATTTGAAATGTTTCATTTGATAGAAATATTAGATTATGTAAATTAAAACGCATTATCACTCCAATCTTTAATCTTTTAGTTAATTATTGTAATTTCAGCGTTTACTGATTATTCATATTTAAAATATATTTACTGTCCAGTAAGACATCTTTCAAAAATACTGAAGACCCACAGGAGTCTCTTGATTTTAAATATTTAATCTGTTTATAAATTAATTTCCCTAGAGGAATGATTTCAATTAAAGTCGGACGTCGAACCTCTAATTCAAGATCTTTGACTCAATATACGTCATCTGTTGTTGATATTAGTCAATTGATTAGTAGTGTTATGTTCAATTAGTATAGGTAATTCTCAATTCTATCATTCTTGATATCGGTAGCAACTGCTTATTCAAACTTGTTGGAGTTCCACATGAAAACAGTTAAGACAATTGTACTTTTCTTTAACCTCCATTCTTAAACAAACGGTTAGATGCTATGCATCTACACAGTGGATAACCGGACAGTAAGAGATCACGGAAGTTGATCATTGTCCGGTGGTTAAATCCTAGTTGATTTAAAAAAAAACATATGATTTTGCCATGATTTTAAGCCCTTATTCAAACGTAACTAAGTTGTAAGAAAAAATGAAGCGTACAATTTGTTTACATTGTTATTTATCACTATTCAAATTATCAATATATAGTGTGGATGATTTAAATTTTTGAAACAAGTGATTTAATCATTGCTATTTATGATAATGGACACTCATTTCGGCGAAAGAAACAAATAATTATTAGTTAACCGCTTAAACTAAAATAGTGCATTGCATCTCCAATGAAAGCTGTTTGAATAGAAAATCATTTGGTTAAATTATTTGGTGAAATTGGTTAAGATTGTTTTAAATAATCAGATTTGTAAGAGCACTGCTCACTCCATCTCTGTCCGACCACTTGCCACTGTACACAATCATAAATCGTTGGAAAGCTAACTCTATCTTTCCGATTAATTGCTGGGTTAAAAGTTGCAATAACAAGATAATTATCCTAAAAACCATTACTCAGGTAGGGAAAATGATATATCAAAAACTTGTACAAAATTTATATAAAAGGTAATAGCTAAAATAATTTTTATCCAAGCAAAGTATTGCAACCCGATTTCATTACAACATTATGTTTATTGAGGATTACGATTTACTAAAATAAGATAAGATAAAATTCATTTTAAGTCGGTTCTATAACAGTAACATAAGTTCTGTAGAGCTATGAAATATTTTTGTAATTTATCTTTATTTGCAAAACAATCCGTAAAAGCTAGTTATCAAACACCAACATATGATCATGCATCTAAGCTTGAATTGGTATAAATAAATTGGAACATTTGGTACAAACATTATACATGTAAGTCAAATTCAAGATTTGGAAAGTTTGCCTTTCTCTTAAAATCTAGCTGGCTTTCCAAACTTCGCAAATGAAGATATATATCTAGACTTGATATGCTGTTCTAGGGTTATACATGTACTATATATACCTTACTTTTGCTACAAATAGTGATAATTATAGAATCAAACATTAATAGATGCTCGAATCAGATAAAGCTTGCAACAACACTTCAAGTGTGTTGCTTCATGTATATATGACTAAAATTCAAGAAGGATACCGATTGAGTCAACAAGTGATTAACATGAGCATAGCAATATTCATCTGCCTAAGTCTTTTATTTCTTTAGATATTATGGCATCAAACCAAAATATTTCATATATGGACTAAGCATGCATGAACTTCACATGAATTCATGGACAAAGTCAAATGGCGTATAGGTGTTCGCTTTTAACGACTTTTTAGCTCACCTGGCCAAAGGGGGTTGACAGCGGTTTTTGCAAATAACTTAAAAACGGGGACAGATTTTAAAATATCTGGCTAGGGTAAAAGTGATCAGGTGGTCCAAGGGGCGAAGCCCCTATCAAAAATTTTTAAAAATCACTGTTTTAATGGCCCAATAAACTATAGGCTTTTGGCTTATTAAACGTATCTTCTTACATGATTACACGCAATATTTTAACTAAGAAAAACGTATGGTTTATTATAAGATATTGAGATGTGAAATAAGTGTACGCGACACAGCAAACATAAACAAACAGCAATTCAAAAAATCACAACGGAAAACAGCAAGCAGTCTTCAACATGACCATAGGTCACTGCTTACCGTCTTGCATTGGCCCAAGACTTATAATACAATACAAAAGTATCAAAACCAATCCCTAAATCATCAACGAAAGACTCAATTCTTAATTGTTTTCATTCAGTAAAAGCAAGTTTTATCTTTCTATTTCCTAAGTCCCATTTCCTTAGAACGTTCTCTGTGCTAACTTGACTATCAAGGTCATAAATGTGCAATATGGGCCCCCTTTGGTCAGTCAACGGGCCCCCTTTTCGGAAATCCTGGATCCGCCAATGTTCTGGAAGTTGAATAGATATTAAAAGCACCATGGGTGCAGACGGACGGACAAATAGATATGGTGAAGTTGAAATTAAGTGTTGAGTCATAGAATGAAAGGTGCATGCGATATGAATCAGTAATATCTATCTGTCCTCGTCAGTCGATGTGTCAACAATTTTTTACTTTTTAGCCCCTGAAGAAGGCCTTTATGTCCGAAAATTTGGGCATTTTTGTTTTAGTTGTTTTAAAGGTTTTATTAATTTATATTTCTTATTTAGTTTTTACCTTTTAAATGTAGCTTCACCATCCATTTATTTATCTTTAGTATTACAGAGTAGGAGGTTGATTTTTTTAAAAGTCAATATAAGTGAGCAGAATTCAAGCCCGAGTGACTTGCGGGAAATAAATAATTAGAAAATAAACACTACGATATCTATAAAATCCGGATGCGTGAATTGACTTCGCGGCCAAGGGCAAGAAATCATTCTATGTATAAATAGACTGTGGAAAAAAATGCCGAAATTTCAGACGAGGCAACTGCCTCATCTGTCTCAATGGTAGTGACGGTCCTGTCAGCACGTCAAGATCTACCTACCCTGAAATTTTGAAGAAATGCCAACAAACCATGTGGGAGTTATTACCCCTTTTCTTGATTTTTTCTGTGTTTTGCCCTTATTTTGTCTTATCTCTCAAGAACTATATAAGATATTGAAGCTATTTCATTTGCATATTGTTCAGCTATTTAAGCTCTACAAAATTGTCCTTTGGGTCGAAATTGTCAGATGGCCCCTTATAGGGGTTTTGGCCCCTTAAATGCCAAAAATAATGGTTTTGGCCTCATAGATTGTATACGATAGATGATATGGAAAGGATTAGGCTTGCTTAAATGTTCAGCTACAATTGAGCTCTACAAAATTGTCCATTAGGTCGAAATTGTCATATGACTTCATATAGGGGGTATGGTCCCTCAAAAGCCAAATAAAGTTGTTTTTGCCTTTTAGATTGTGAACGATAGTAGATGGAGAAAAGGTTTTGCTTAAATGTTCAGCTAATTGAACTCTGCAAAATTTTCATTAGGACAAAATTGTCAGGTGACCATTAAAGGAGTTATGGCCAAATAACTGCCAAAAGCAGTGGATTGTATGTGAAAGATTGTGTACCATAGCCTTATAGAGCTTTCCAATAGTTTCCTGTCATGACGGGCTATTGGGAATATTAGATATTGTTCCATTAAGTCAGTCAGAGGAGCGATTCAGGTTCCTTAGAGCCTCTTGTTTAGATACCGAATTACACAACGCGGCAATGTTGTAAGGTGTTGGAATGGAATAGACTATCATAGGCTAGGTCGACATCCTCAGACCCTATGACTTACTGGATTTGGCTTCATTGACGTTCTAGTTTTGAGTATTTTGTTTTTCAATTTTTATAGTTTATATTAAAAACGAAAGAATATGGAATATGTGCCTGAAAGACACGATCCCCATATTGATACTATTTTTATAAATGTTAAAAATCAAACATTTAATGCGTGTGAAGCGCTTTTCTGGACTTACCATCATCAGGAACGTCAGGGGTCGAAAAATTGGAAAACTAGTAGGACATTAGACAAACAAAACACTTAAGCCAAAAAATATTACAACAATGACTAAAGGAGGTGAACTTATCAACTGCATTAGAGATAGCCACAAATTTGGACAAAAACTTCAAAAACTGGAATTATGTAAACAGTCACTGTCCAACACATATTCCAGTACTCGAAAATATATAAGAGCATACAGCTAAATTTCGTTTGAAATGCCTGTACCAAGTCAGGACCATTGCGATCCACCCATTCTCCGGTATGACTGATTCGTTTTTGTCATTTTTCAGGACAATGAGAATGATCATTCAAGTTCAGTAGTTTTGTTATTACCTTTATTGATATTTGTATTTTGTCAAGTTTGAACACATCAAATCTATAAATTATATTTCGTTTGTTAAAAGTTCAAAATAGCCAAAACCCTAAAGCTCTTCCTAGCCCATGCAAACATATTTTGATCTTATAGTCATAGTTTGTATTCCAGTTTGGTAATCAGCGCCCCTGATAAGTCTTGAATATACAACTACGGGCATTAATTTACCGGTAATGGCTAACGCATATTAAGGCAGTGCAGTCAACTTACGGTGTAGGACTTTTAATAACGAAAACATTTGGAAGACAAGCATTAACCATAGCCAGCATTGTTCATAAAGACTGATTGATCATGAATTCGAGGCTGTAAAAGAAACCTGCCATCACAGTCGCTCAAGCTAACCACATTTCTCAAACCTACTCAAATCATAGTATTATTTTTTATTAATATAAGACGACTCCATTATGTCCATGATCTCGATCTTAATTGTTTTCACCTGAAATGTTAAAGAGGCTTTTTACTGTTTTGAGCATGTTCGTATCATACACAGCAAAGTGATGCTTCAATGACTTAAATATCTAGCACACTGGCTGTCCATGTGATAAGAAAATTTCTTTCACAAAACACCAGAGTCAATGAAAAGCTTCTAATGAACAATTTTCACATGTGCATTAATTAGTCATACGCAAGTGGCAATGCAAAAGACATCCATAGGGTTTTTATGTACTCGTAGCTGTTAATCGTTCTTCCGTTTATTAGCTTGTTGAATTGATTCCATGTTGTTACATGTATAAGATGACAACTGCCGCATGTTTTTTTTCCGAATTGAACATGTACAGAAGATACTATTTTGAGTTCTTGCATTTATTCTGTAAAATAAATAAATTAAGCGAAAAGCAATGAAATAAAGATATGAAAACATATCTATAAGCCTTTTAATAAGAAAATTGTAGAATAATTTAACAAATTAAGATGTAAAGGAGTGAAGAAACATTTGAAATTACAATGTATAAATTTTCTATTCTAATTTGACGATTTAAAGCTGAAAATTATTCGGAAACACTCACAAAAATAAACGACCAATTAACCGGACAATAAACGAATATGCAAAATTGACAAAACATCATGTTTTAAACAAAATTGTTTAATTTTCTTAGCTCTCATTTTCAATGCAGAAAGTCTATCAATCGCCCTTTTAGATAATAATAAAAAGGTTAATAATATCATTGCCGTTTGTGAGTAAATTCCAAATATGTGCGAAGAGGTGAAGGCAGAAATGTTTTAATACCCACTGATGATCAATCAAATATTTTTAACAGTTTAGATTGTCCTGAAAACCAAAGGAAACTTTAAAAAGTTACGTAAATGAGCAAGGTATAAACACCACTCAGAGTGTTTATATAGCCTAAAAACCACAAAAAATCTGGCGAAAAATAACATACAACTAGGATTTACCATCGGACAGTGATCAGCTTCCATGATCGCTTACTGCCCGGTTATACACTGTGATCTAGGAAATATTCTTTACTACAATTCTGTTCTGGAACATATTCCACCTTACTTCAAAGATAAAAGTATTCCCATTATCTCTTATTACTATACTTCAACCATTGCACCTAAGGTCTACAACTATAAACAAATGATGCGGGATTTTCAAATCAATGACCTCAAAGCGAAACCATCAGACTGTTCCTGTGAAAAGTCCACATTCAATTATAGTCCCTCTGTCCGCGTTCTCACTGATGACCTCAAAAAATAGAAAATGATTTACACAACGATGTTTTGGCTAACGCATCTAAATATCTAAATATCGCGAGCCTGGAGGAATCAACCGGAGCCATAACTTAAAAAACAGTTATTGATTCAGTTAAAGACTATGCCAGATATTGGCCAAGAAAGAACAGGAAAAAGAAATTGACGTTTTGTAAGAATAGGTTAAAGCTGTGAGGTAATTGGTTTTGAAATTTTTTGCAAAGCTCAATGAGCACTAAATGCAACGTTCATTTTCAGCAATGCTGATGTTGCCAAAATATTGTCAACCTTACATGACAAATATGTTGTTCTACCAGCAGACAAATCACAAAATAACATCATTCATGTGTGCAAAAACACTATATTGACTGTTTGGCAGCTGAATTAGGGGTTGGTTTTAATAGCAATAGCACCACTTACACAGCTTCAACACTATCAAAGGACGAACTTATTGACAATCACAGTTTTGTAATTTACTCCTTCAGCTTTTCTGTTGGTGCCAATAATTAAGATATTCCATCCTTAAATCGGATCCCTAAATGTGGATCCTGAAAAATTCGAAAGAACTGTTGGAAATTTTTAACTCGAAATTAGTTTCATCTTGCAACAGCATCAAAACTTTCAATTTCTCCACCCTTTACACTTCTATTCCGCATTAACGACTAAAATTACGATTGGCACAACTTATTACATTGTAAAGACTTTTCTTAAAGAATAGAAAACACGGATACAAATATCTGGTAGTCGATTAGAGTTAGACTTACTTTGTCATCAATAAGTCTAAAAAAGAACAAATATACAGAAGGACAAGTAGTCGACACGCACAATTTTCTTATCAATAACAAATTTGTTTAGTTAGGGGGACGTGTTTTTCAGCAGACAGTAGGGATACCAATGGGCACTTTTTGTGTACCTTTTTTTGCTGATTTGTTTCTTCATTCATTTGAAACGAACTTTTTACAATCTGTTCTAAACAGACCGGCTCTCACTGTCTTTCTTATAAACTAACTTTCCGCTTTATTGATGATATTCTTTCACTGAACAGTTTCCAATTTTGGTGGCCAATTGCAGAACCGCGAGCAGCGCCTACTGGTCCCGTTGAAGGCTGCTGGCGGTCATCCCATGCAATTTTTCAGAATTACCGCTTGATTGTGGGCTGTGTCGCGTGCAATTATTCCACATCTCATTATTTTCTATTTATGCATCTCTTATTTCCCCTAACATTAGAGAAAGAACACAAGGAATTCAAGAAACTCTGCTTGATATTTAAATCTTATTTTCGAAATAGACTCTTAAGGAAAACGTTCATCAAAGCACTCTAACAGACATGATGGTTGCAACTTGTGTTTTATGGTCATTACCGGATCCTAAGATCGCAATGGAAGAGGAAGGTTTTTGCGCCATAAAACCTGGTTTAACCAACCATTTTGTTTGAAACCCCTGTACCAAGTCAGGACCATTGCGATCCGCCAATTCTCCGGTATGACTTATTCGTTTTTGTCATTTTCTCTGGACTATGAGAATGTATTGATCATTCAAGTTCGGTAGTTTTGTTATTACCTTTATTTTAAATTGTCAACTTTCCGCTCTTGTGTTGCAACATTCCGTCCACTCCAGCTTGTTGAGTCTTCGTATCACAAACGATTCGTTATTTAAGAGCTTGTGGCAATCACATGGATTTCCTTGGCAAAGCGTCACGTTTGACACAAAAATTGTAAGCACAAGGCTATGTTGCTCCTCGGTTGCTGTCGCCACTAAAAAAAAATTATGGTAGACATCATTCCACTAATAGTCAAATATTTGATTTCTGTCTCTTAGATGAGTGCAGATATTGGTTAATTATTGGGTTTTGTTTTGTCTTTCTTTACTGAATTTGACTCTTAGCGCGACAGGGATGCTATAGCATTTAAAACCGCTAACTCTTCCGGAGCACCTGTGTTCACTCTCATTTGGACTAGAGTTTGCATTGTTAATTGATATTTAGTGGGGTTTTTTGCTTCCGTTTTATATATTAATTGTCTGTTTTTTCGTCCTGTTCTTGTTTGTGTTTGCTGGTTTTTTCTCTGCCCTTTTAGACTTTGAAATTCAGATTTCACATTGGTACCTCTGGTTCTTCCGATCTATTGGTGTTCTTTTTACTTTATTTTACTGAACATCATCACATTTAACTAGACTGCAAGGAAATTATGCTTAATTTCTTAAATACTATACATTTTAAGAGTTTAGTTAATTCAGTAGTTTGTAAAGAAAGTGTTGTCGGCTCCAGTTATGAAATGCTTCCTTATTGTTAAAATTAGTCCTATGATTTCTACTAATAAAAAATGTTTATTTGTTTTTATATTTCGGAGGCTATTAAGGCAAGACATTGTAATATCTTTGTTTCATTTGCTTCTTTTCTTGATTTGTCTTTTATTTTTACAATCGAAATTCGCGTTGATGATCGATATTCAGTTATTTTTTGTTTCCATGTTTTACATGTTGTCTGTTTTTTGTCCCGTTCTTGTTGGTGTTTACTGGTTTTGTCTCTGCCTTTCGGACCTTTGACATTCAGATACCCCATTGGTACCTCTGCTTCTTGGTCATCACAGCTTTTGATTTTTTAACTTTGTACACCACACGAAAAGCTTAAGTGTCTCCTTAAAAACACTTCTCGAAAAGCATTTTTTATATTCTAGGTACTTTGTTGTAATAGGTCACAATATTCTACATGTTTTCCAAAATAAATCTTATAAATTTGAAACCTTTTACACATTGGACCAAGTATGCTTGATTTCTTTATTGACAACATATTTGTCACATTTGGAGAAGTAATTTTTCAACAACAAATGGCATTCCAATGTGCACAGATTGAGCTCATCTCCTTGCAGATTTGTTTTTATACTCTTACGAGACTGGATTTCCTCAAGATCTCGTAAACAACAAGAAGATGAAAGAGGTAAGGTCCTTTAAAATCACTTTCACATATATCGACGATGTCCTCTCTGTTAATAAGGCTTTGTTTGGTAAATGGATTTCTTTGATATATCTTCAAGAGTGAGAGAGCAAGAAAACCATCGAATCAAATTGTTTCACATCATTCTTGGATTTGCATCTGAATGGATGGTCATCTAAGTAATAAATTACGATAAAAGAGACGACTTCAATTTTCAAATTATTAATTCCCCTAACCTTGAAAGCAACATACATATTTCACCTGCTTTTGTTGTTTATATTTTACAACTTATTCGATATGCCATGGACTTGTACATTTTTTTTCTGTTTTTTTTATACAACACCAACTTTTAGACCAAGGTAACAAGAAAATACGTCTCATACGGTCCCTAAAAATCGTCCTTCATTATCAGCAACTGGTGGAAAAATTCAAAATTAAGTTGAACCTATTGGTAAGTGATCGCTTTGCTGAGTGTTGTACTGAGATGATCATCCTATTATTCCTATTGTGTATTAACAACCATTTTACGTTACTACTGGACACTAAGATCGCTATGGCAGGCGGGGGTTTGGCACGCCATAAAACTTGTTTAACCCACCATTTCATTTGAAATTCCTGTACCAAACCAGGACCATTGCGATCTATTATATAACTATTCCAGTGTGTCGTCCATGTTTTGTCTTTTCTCTTGGACATTGAGATTGATCCTCCAAGTTTAGTACTGTTTTATTACCTTTATTTCTTGATTTTACTGAACACGATCTAAATATTATGTAATGAACTGCGAGAATGAATTTACTGAATTTATACTGATCTTTTTAAATACTCCAACCTTTAAGTTATTAATAAGCAGTTTTTCGTTTCAGTAGTAAAATGTATTTCTAATATCTAACCCTGAATTGGTTTTGGCACTTCACAAGAAATGTCGAGTAAAATCCGGTTTTATGGCACCAAACTTCTGCTTTCATTACAATGCAATCTTATGTTCCGGCAGTTACACAAAACAAATCATGTTTTGATACAAAAGTGGAGAGTGAAGTGATCATTACAAAACAAAGAACAGCCAATAAACATATCAAAACATCCGAACCATATAATCTGACATAATTTCATTTTGTTTTACAAAGTTTTGATATCAAAAGATAACGTTTTGGAGACCGTACAAGGGAATAAAGCTGCGGGTGTATTTTCATCCGTAAAGCTTTCGTGTTTCTTCCGTCAATGTACAGATAAATACGGAAACATCGAGCAATTGAACATTTTCTATGCATGTATAATCATCCGTATTACAATTGCTTTACGTTTCGAATTAATACGTATAATGTACAAGACTGTCGATTTTTTTCATTATTGACAACATATTTGTCACATTTGGAGGAGCGATTTTTCAACAATAAACCGGCATTCCAATGGGGACACACTGTGCTCCTCTCCTCGCCGACTTGTTTTTATACTCCTACGAGACTGAATTTCTTCAGGAACTCGTAAAGAACAAGAAGATGAAAGAGACAAGGTCCTTTAATCTCCCTTTTAGGAATAAAGATGATGTCCTCGTTTGGTAGATGAATTCCTTTAATATATCCTCAAGAGCTAGAGATTGAAGAAACCACCGAATCAACTTACAGCTGGGTGCAGACCAAGCATAACATGTAGACGGGTGTACAAGTGCACGCAATGTGCACTCTGTGTTTACTAAGTTAACGCTTAAGTGCACTTTGCGTTTACTTGAAATTTTCAGTAGACGTGAAAGCTGACATTTCGTTTACTTTCACGACCACACAAATGTTTACTTAGTAAACGCTAAAGTAGACGCATTTATGGAAATTGTTCCAAAAGTAGACACCGTAGCCTTAGTAGACGCAGGAGTGAACTTTAGTCTACTGCGTCTACTGTAGACACACACTAGACGCACGTTTACTCTGGGTCAGGCTTATAAACATTGTATCGGATAATGTGTATTTTTATTTATGCAATTCGAATTCGTATTTAGAAAGTAAGAGAAGACGTCTAATATATTACGGTTTTCCGCCGGTATTAAAAGCTTGCATAATTTATGTCGTCCGTTGTACACGAATTTAGTTATATATACTCAGTGATTAAAATCCTATTAACGCTAAAACGCCGGATTTTTTTCCCCCTAAACATACATTGCTAAAGGTTTAAAAGTTGCCAAAAAAATCCAGTTTCATGTAATTAAAATATTTTTAGGGCGACACCTCAACTTCCTGAGTGCAAACTATTCAAGCTCGTGTAAAAGTGAACAACCGAAAAAAGACAACAACAAAAACAATGCCTGTCAAAGGTATTGTCGAAGGATGCCGAAACATGGTAAAAGACTTTGAAAAAAATTGGTTTGTTCTGTTTTGTTAGCCCTTCTATATTTATTTCTATTTCGGGCTAATGCTTTCTATTCCGAGGCTTACTTTTCAAACGTTCTTGATCACCCCTAGTAAGGTGATATGATAATTCAAATAAACTATAAAAAACCGACACAAGAAACAAATTAACATAATCTAAACTTTTATACTTTTTCTTTACCAGACAAAACGTATTCTATTTAAATGGCTTACCAAAAGCAACTTTATGTAAATCTATGTAAGTTTTGTTCATCTCTCGTGAACTCCACTAGGTGTGATAATGAGAAAAACGCACGACTAACAACTTTTGTGGTGCAGCATAATTATTTACGTTTTCCAGTCTTGAGCAGCATACTTTTCATACTCAACACTATCGCTACATGTATAATGGCAAATCATATTGAATCGCCCCGTGTATACATGCATTGTATTGCCATTCATTACACCTTAGTAGAAAAGACTAATTCTACAATATTCGGATTTAACAAGAACAGACTTCTTGGCTTACCCGCCGAGCTGCAAAAATTTTTATGTGCACTCGCCTAGCAAGAAGTACAAAGGCGGCAGACCTGAAAACGCTTCCCACCATACATTGTATGAGACCCCTAATTGAAGCTGCATACCAAATATCAAAGGGCCTACGATTAGTAGTAGCTCAGAAATCTGTTACGATTTTTTTTTCCATTTTTTAGCTCACCTGGCCAAAGGCCATGTGAGGTCATGCCATCACTATGCGTCCATCGTCGTCTGTCATCCGTCGTCGTCTTTCGTCCGTAAACAATTTCAAAAATATTCTTCTCTGATACCACTGAACCAATTTAACAGAAACTTAAAAGGAATAATATATGACATGTTGGCAACAAACGATCTTCATTTTAAAATGATTCGATAAAAACATGGCCGCTGTTACTAAAATAGACCATAGGATAAAATCACTTAAAATGGCTTATTACTCAGCCACCATAACAGATAGAAAAAATCTAAAGCATCCTAAGCTCATCAGAATCAAAAGCGCTACAAAAGTCGCCATTGAGTCGAAGTTGTCAGATGACCCTTAATAGGGTTATTGCCCTTTTAAGGTCAAAAATAGCGTTTTTTCATGTTTTTTCCCTATGAAATGAAAACTATTGCAGATAAAGAAAAGCGGTTGCTTGCTTAAATGTTGAGCTCATTAGGCTCTACAAAAGTCTCCATAGGGTCAAAGTTGTCAGAGGACCCGGCTTATAGTGGTTACAGCCCTTAAAAGGTGAAAAATAGTGTTTTTTGCTTATTTAGAATGAAAACTATTGCAGATAGAGAAAAGCCTTTTCTTGCTTAAACATTCAGCTCATTTAGCTATTCAAAAGTCTTCATAGGGTTGACATTAAGACCAGGTGAGCGATTCAGGCTCCTTGGAGCCTCTTGTTACCCTTAAAAATTCAAAATCAGCTCGTTAAACAGGAAGAAGGTACATGTCAACGATAAACCTGGAAACGCATCCCACAATATGAAACTCCTACCTGAAGCTTCATACCGAATATTGAAAGCCAAGGATTAATAGTAGCTGAGAAATCTGTTACAAAAAAGGTTGACGGACGCATGCAAGGACACATATTCGCACGGACGGACGCCCGGCATTTCTATATCCCCGCTCCGCGTTGCCGTGAGAGACAAATAATAAAAAATAAAGGTGAAAAACATTCTGGGAGTATTGCAACACAATACATAGCTACTGGTTCCATATTTCTGTGTTCAAATGGTTATCTATATTTCTGATAAAAATTATTGAAACAAAACAAAACATAAACTTTTTCAGTTCATTCATATCTACAAGCGTTTAGAAAAATGTTTGAAAAACTGAGGCGTGACAGACAGAGCGCATAGCTAAAGTCCCCTTCTGCTTTCCCCGATAGATGAACAATGAGAACTTAGATGAATCGAGAGAAAAGACAAAGCAAGGCAGAAATGCCGAAGAAATTGAAGTTCGCAATGGTCCTGACTTCTTACAGGCATTTCAAAGGAAACAGTGCCTGGGTTAAACCGGGTTTTATGGTGCCAGATCTACTTCAATTATGATCGAAGGATGTTCAAGTTGTTAACTTTAGGCTTCATTTCGGTATAATCGGTAGCACTGTTTTACATGTAATTTGCATGAAGCTGATCCTCGGGAACACAGGGAATCTTCTCTCGCTTACTCATTCATCAATGCATGAAGCTAAGACATTTTATAATTTAAATTTAGCTTTCTGACATTCACCATTATTCCATATTAACTAGCATGAATAAAGTTTTCTTTACTTATCATATGCAGATTTATAACACGAGCACCCGTTCGTCTGTGTGTTATTCGGAATATAGTTTCTCATTTTTCATGGTGGAATTCTACTAAAGTTTGACAGATAGCTGAAAGACTTTTAGACAATCTTTTATGAGATATTTTTGAGATAAAATTATATATTAAAATAATGTTTACGCAAGGTTGCAAAAAAATCAAATTTGAAACTAAGATACAATGTACTGAAATGATTAATTTGCTCTAGATGACATTCTGATATGAACGTCGTATGCCGATCAACAGTTCGTCTGTTATAGTCAATAATGGCATGCAGATCGTGTCATCCAGTTTCAGTCGGTAGAATGCAGGATCTATTGCAAAAACTGTTGACGCCAGGATGCAACGTACACACTCGATTTCCAAAATCACGCACTATTGTTTTTATTTTATTACATTAAATTTATTCATAATTTACTATAAACTAATTTAATTTTTATATTTATTTAAGAAAAAGATCAGCATGTTTTCATGTACTATTTTTCCATTCGAATACGATGATAAAACAATTTGCGATGATGCAAGAGTTTGATCGAAGTTGAATGTCCCCAAATTGTTAAATGCGAGGTATGTGGTATTCGTCGTCTAATCTCGGAAAACCAAACTTCACACCTGCGTTGGTTTATTAATCGCAGATGGTAAACCTCACTCAGCATGGGTTAATAATCAAGTAATTATCACAATGACGTACTGGGACCTTTATTACGTCCTTTGCCGACATGTATACATAGACCTGTATTGACATGTACATGTATGAATTAAATCAACAACTTTGAACAATAAAGATAACTCTTAAAATTCTATTGGATTAATTCAATTTCATTATGCGTAACACAGTCTTTGAAATTAGCAAAGGTCCAACAGGCCTGTTAACATCTGTTCAGTCCGCACACCTTTGAGAATTTTTGCAAACTTTGTAACATAGCTCATTTATTTTATATAAAATTTTGGAAATTAATGGATTCGGACCTCTAAATTTTCAACCCAAATTTCTTAGGTTTTTGACAAAGCGTATTTCTATACTGATTGATGCAGTAATAACTTTTCAAATTTGTGCAAATTGATCACCATTATATTTTAAATTTTAGCTAATTCTAAGATCAAGTTCTAAACTTCACTCCCGAATAAACCTACACGACGGTCCAGTACGACGGTCCAGTCAGTCCCGAATACAGTTATGGTCTATCTTTAAAATATTTAAAATAAATTGCTGAAAATGGTAAAATGTATGTGCTTGTTTTGGTGTTGCTTTAAAATATCATTATGCAAAATTGCCACTAAAATGTTTTATATTTTATTGCTAATATCCACTTTTAAACTAGCTATAACGACTTCGATTCCCCCTAGTGCGCTACTCCCGGTAAGCTAGCGTGTTATCTTTTTCCGGAGGGATCGTTGATATAGATTTAAAGGTGCGAAATTAGCACTTCAAACACTTACGGTCCGTCAATTTAACTTGAAGAGGTGGCTTGTTTTATTTTCTAAAAAAAAAAAATATTTGAAAATTTTGATGAAAAAAAAATATTTTGGCAGCAGAGGGTAAAAAATATATTTTGAATCTAAGGATTTATGCTATATATTAAAAAAGTTCTAATCAATAAAAATATTCTGTCGCGACGCTTTGAATAAGCGCGCGGAAAAAAAATTCTGACCTAAGCAAAAAACCAAGCCCCCCTTCAAGTTAAATGGTCTGTCCCTTGTATCTCCGTTACTTGTCAACAGATTTTGAGCATTGACTGATTTATCTTAGAAAAATAAAATCGTTTAAATACATGTACATGAAATAAGTTTAGTTTCACTTTTATGGACATCCTTGTTCTTGTGTTCGTTTTTCTCAGCTGATTTCAATCAATTAAACCAACTCTTACGCTGTGTCAAGTTCGTGGCATCGGTATACTTTTATCATTAACAGGTTACAGGTAATTGCTTAATTATTACATCACTGATAAGGCCAATCATCGATAATCTAACATTTATTAGCATGTACCCACTACTAGCTAGTTTGATATGTCAAAGGGAAACAGTGGGATGCCACTTAATTGATTTTCATGAAACTTTAACACAATCTTTGTGAGATAGTGAAGATGTGCACATTTTATTTCTACGGTTGATTTTATTATGACTTAACCACAACAACACTAAAATAAAAAGAAAAACATTTTTGTCTTACTCCGATTGTTCAACAGGATGGTTTCCAATTGTAACCCTCCCCTATTTCACAGTGCTGGTCGGTTTCGGTACTACAATTTCCTTCATTGTATTTCTAATTAAGAGTAGTATACTGTTTTTCTCGACTGTTTTCTACAGACTATAATCCAGAACGAGAAAGACATACCGGAAAAAATAAAGATCGCGCAATGGTCTTGACTTTATATTGTCATCTCAAAAAGAAATAGATGGTAAAACTAGGTTTTATGGTGCGCCAAACATCTCTCTTGCATTGTAATCTGGTTCAATCTGGTTTGTCTTATCCGATCGACATTGTTTCAAAAAAGTACAGAAAAGTAAACACATAAACGTCTAAAAACTAGAAATTTCAAAACTAACAACGATTTGTATTTTCGAATGCTAAAATGTATCCAAAACATCGAAAGATTGTTTATAACTTTAACAATTTCATTCCACTATCAACAACATTTTCGCACCCGTATTAATGAATTCATTTTAGTGGTCAAAACAAAAGAGAATTTTCAATATAATACGTTTATAACACTTTTTACAGGAAGCCAAAGTTCTTGTGGCCATGACATGATTCACTAAGAAGAATTCATCAGCGATGAACAAACGATTCAGATTTTTTATGAAGTCCGTTAAATCCGATTAAAAAGAATATAACAAGTTTCAGGGGGCGTATCCAGGATTTAAGTATAGGGGAGGTATAAAGATCATTGTTTTTCGCCGAGCGGAGCGAGGCGCGATATTGTTGAGTGTCACGGTTTATGTGGATTTTGTGAACAAAATGGCCGCATCGTTAATTGTTAGAATTTGTTATATATACATGTATATATTTATTTGAAAAACTACCCCTTTACAACGGGGGCAACCATCGACGGGGTTTCGATGGTTGCGTTCAACAGTTAAACATAGATATCATTTTGCGTAGTTTACATACCGGTTGATATCATAACCCCAATTCGTAAAATGAGGGGTTTGGTTGCAGTCTCTGTCTTGTCTGTCTGTCCGTATATAGATCCAAACAAATTTTCGTAACATATTTGTTTCGGGTTCTTCTTAACGGATTGATTTTAAATTTGTTACACAGCTTTAGCATGATGGATTATGTCTTGTCTTCCCTTTTCTACTCTATGTCAGTCGGTTCTCTACTTCCAAGCCAACTGAAGCTATTTTAATGGCAGTCAATTGTAAAAAAAGAAACATTCATGCTCGAAACAGATTTCTCGTGCTATACTGCTGTAGTGATGAACTCTAAACAAGATACATGAAGTACCCAAGGTGTAGTATGATGAATCGTACCTCGCTTTACCATAATAATCCTACGGTCATCTTTAATTTATAAATGTAGCAGAGTGGGTATGCTTATCACTAAAGAACCCGTGCGGGTTCCGGGTGGCGAATAGGCCCGCAACAGCGCTAAGCTTGTGGGTAAAAGTCCACTAAAGAGAACTCAGAAACTTGACATCGGGTCAGGCTGCTTTGCCCACAAAGCGACCACTGGGATGTGTTCCCCCAGGTGGTTAAATGTGGCAGCCCTGTCATAATGAATGGCGGGGCGTCAGGCTATAATGCAGAAAAGTTGACCACAAACCATAGTGGTGCACCGTTTGGGGGAAAAATGTCACGTTCATTGCATTTTAAAGAATCCTGCTGCTGTCTTGGTAAGTGTAGGACCCGGAGGATCCCCGTGCAGGAGGTTAAATTTTCCGTCCCTATCCAACACTCCTTTTTCCAGTGGCAGTCAAAACTCTCCTACCCAATTGTGTCCCATTTTCCTCCACTTCATTATCATTTCATTTTCATTGTATCATCACTTTCATGTTCGTCTCCCGGATATAGCTGAAATCGTGCTGCTTGGGAGTTAAGCAATAACTAACTAACTAACTAACTAAATTATCACTAAATCGAATACCACGAGTCCTAGCAGGCAAAGACAAAACAGTTGAACATAAAATCGCCACAAAAAACAAGACACATCGTACAAAATTTCGTACTACAACCCAAACGCAATCAGCAGCGTGAACTCGAGTGGAAACTAGAGTAAATTAATTCAGGTGATCCGGCAAAGGACGATAATTCATATCTCTATAAATCAAACCAAAATCTGTTCTCATCTGAGAGATAAAAATCCCGTATATTTGTCTATACAAGCAAAATATGTCTTCTTTAAAATTTCTTGAGTTGCGACTTGATGCTAGCCCTTATTTGCTTATAGAATAGATGTTTTTAGAAACTAAGATAGCTTTTGATATACTAAACAAAATATGTATTTAAACAGACTGAATGTTTAATGAATCGGCACTCCAAAAATAGACGGGATAGTTTTATGCGTTTCTGCAACGACATGTAAGGGGCATCAAGATTTACTCATTCCCATTCGTCCGTCCGTTCGTCTGTACGAATTTCTGTCGTGAGCTTTCATCAGAAATCATATATGAGAATAATTTGAAAGTCGCCAAAGTGGTTTAGGAAAATAAATTTTACGTATAAAGCGATGTTAAGGCCTCTTTCTAGTTCATTTTTTGGACTGGGCCAATATTAAAATTTGTATGAAAAAGTAAGTCAAGATTTCAAATCTTGCAGGATGGTTCAGAATGACAATTAAGCGAAGTGATCTTCAGGGCATGTTGGACATCTACTTTTTGTTTTGGGGTGCGGGGGCATTCATGTCTCGTACATCTTCCTCCATATGAGGCCAGTCCTAAACAGAAATAAGACTCCCGACGGGTCTGAAGGTAAGGTCGCCAAGAACTTACAGTTTGTCATACTGAACCATCCTGCCAAGTTTAAAATCGTTTTCATGTACGGTTTCTGAGAAAATCTTAAAGGAAATTCTTACGGACGAACGTACGGTCGGACATTGGTAAAATTTAACCCCCCCCCGACATGACGGCGCGGGGAAATAAAAATAAGTCACTGGTATTTAATATCTCTTTAAATACAATGGCAGTGTAATAATTTGAATTATTAGTAACCCGTGGGGGGTTCCTGTTGGCGATTAGGTACGCAGGATGGCTAAGCTTTTTGGCAAAAGATCGCTACAGGGTGCTCAAATAACATGATCGACATACATCGGGTCAGACCAATTTACATATAAACTGAATTTGATGTGTGCATCAGGTGATTGAATAGAACAGTCCTGCATGTCATAAAAGAATGGCGGGGTCGTCAAGCTAAAAATGCGGAAAACATGACTGCATAGTGGTGCACCGTGTTGAGAAAAACACGTTCCTCGGTAGTTAAAGAAACCTGCTGTAGGGGTCGACAAGGGAAGACCCGTATGGTCCTAGGCTAAATTGTCCGATCATACCCATCACTCATTCTTCAGTTGCATTCAAATTGACCTTGTGTCCCCATTTCCTTCATTTTATTATCTTTTCATGTTCATTTAATTACCCCTTTAATGTTCATTTTCCTTGTATACCTTTGGGAGCAAAGCAACAACTAACTACATGTAAATTATTATAGCCAACGAATTTTCATAACAGAACGATCCCCATTTTGCATGAAGATACATGTAAGTTTAGTGTAAAAACTCTATTTATAGACTATAAAATATTTGGATACTCACGTATGTTCAGTCTGACTTTTATAAGTTTTGTTGATTAAAAATTATTTTTGTAAACATATTTAATACCTGTTAAATATAGGGTGAGTATATTTTTAAACAAGGCAGACGTACAGCTGTAGTTAAAAGTTAACCCCAAAGTAAACTTGCGTTTACTGTGTCTACAATGTGCACTTGACCGCTAAGAAGACGTAAAAATAGACGCAAGTTTTCGCGTCTACTTTAATGTGCACTTTGTAGACACATGAAAAGTGCACTTAGTAGTCAAAAGAGCTACTCCTATTTTTCAAGTAGACGAAAATTCAGTGGACGCGCGTCTGCTGTGTTAACTTAGTAGACGTGTAAACGCGATAGTAAGTGCACGTAATGTGCACTACGCGTCTAGTCAGGGTTATGCTTGGTCTGCACCCAGCTGTACTTTACATCACTCTTTGATCTTAATCTCGAATATGACCTGGGTGGTACAAAAAAAATACGATAAAAGAGAAGATTTCAACTTTTATATTATCAATTTTCCTATCCTGAAAAGTAACATACCAACGTCACCTTCATACGGTGTCTATATTTCACAGCTAATTCGATATGGCAGGGCTTGTACACATTTTCTGATTTTTAGCCCGACACCACTTTCTCCGTAACCCATTATTAGACCAAGGTTATACGAAAATACGTCTCATACGATCTCTAAAAAAATCTTTCTTCATTATCGGCCACTGGTAGAGAAAACAATATCATGTTAAAGACGAAATGGTTAATTCTTGCTTTTATTAGTGTTTTGCTGGTTGATGTACCGAGATAATCACATTAGCATCCCTAATTTGTCTTCACAACCCTGATGTGTTGTGTGCAAATACCGGGCTCAAAGATCCCAATGGAAAGGGGTTTAGCGCACCTTAAAACCTTATTTAACCTACGCCTGTACTAAGTCACGATCATTTCGATTTTTAATTTTTACGCTATGTCTTCATTGTTTTTTCTGGTCTTATTGACATTTTAGATTGATTCCCCAAGTTCGGAAATTTTCTTATTTCCTTTATTTGTTTTCAGACGATTGGAGCTATGGGTGAAATATGGACGTTTTATGGTTAGAGCTAATGATGAAACACGGATGATTTATGATAAGAGCTATAGATGAAATACAGACGTGAGTGATATGGTTAGAATTACGGATGAAAAACGGACGTTTTATGGTTATAGCTACGGATAAAATACGGACCTTTTTAATGTTGGAGCCACAGAGGACATACGGACGTTTTATGGTTGGAGCTACAGATGAAATACGAAAGTTTTATTGTTAGAGCTACGGATGAAATACGAACGTTTTATTGTAAGAGCTACGGATGAAATACGAACGTTTTAATTTATGGTTTGAGCTACGGATGAAATATGGATGTTTTATGGTTGGAGCTGCAGATGAAATACAGACGTTTTATGGTTAGAGCTACAGATGAAATACGACCTTTTTTTTTTGGGGGGGGGCTAGAGCTACAAAAGAAATACGGACGTTTTATGGTTGGAGCTACAGATGAAATACGAACTTTTGGGGGGGGGAGGCTACAGCTTCAGCTACAAAACAACTTGTTTCAACATATTTCAAACATAAATTCTAAGACAAGTTAAAAGCTGGCATAGCTATGTATTTTATGATTTTATGTGTATAAAGTGTGTACTTAAAGGGAAAATTAATGAACAAATATTTCTAAATATTTTATTTATCATATCATACAAAACATAAATATATATGCAAAACTTTCCAATTAAACGCATACGAAAGTTTTTATTCCCGATATATTTCGACTATTGGGATCGCCATTGAGCACAACTGGAAAGTGATTTATCACAATATATCCAAGGACCACAAAGTACCCATCCGATAACGACATGCAATGGTCACTCTATATCATGTTTAATAATTGTTGTTTTTCACGTAGTACTTCGAATAGAAAATTAAAAACGTATATTTTATCATTTTACATTAGAGATGTTGAAATGGATTAAGTTATTACCTCAATGCTGAATTCTTTATTCATTCCGAAATAATTAATTATTCAAATTTGTTTGATGGGAAGCGTAAAGTCATAAATCACCCAGGAAAAGGTGCAATAAATCAAATACCTCGATCTGTTTTCTTTGGTTATGCCATAATTAGGGTTGTATCTTTCGGGTACTAAATTCATGATAAATGACACCAAGAGGCGGGACTCAATCAATGAATATGCAGCACTGATCATTCACCACATCTACATGTTTTCCAGAATATAACCATCACACTGGACCCATTTTATTGAATACACACAAAAACAGAAGTTAATCGGCATGATATTTCAACACCAAAGTACCAACTTATTACTAAGACTTACTACTTAATTCTTTTTATATGGTGTCTGTGGATACGCTGTATAAATCAATCAAACGTTCCTTTGTAATTTGTTTATTAGAGATAAGTTTTTATTAATGTAGAAGATAATTTTTTTGGTTTCTGATAAACTGATGAATGATGCTTGTGACTAACTGGGTGTACGGGGTTCCAATGCAGACAGCGGCACTTTCGTGCTATATTATTTCAAAGCATTCGACTAGGCAGAAAATAAATTCTTGTTTGGTATAGTAATCGACAGAAGCAAGCAATCAGTAGCTTAGGCTTAACGTTTATTTCGTTTTAACATAATAGTGGCGGGTCCAGTTGGGTGTTTCAAGATCGGATTTTCTATTCCTTCAGAAATGTTGTAATTTTCGTGTAGATTTTAAGTTTGTAAAATTGGTCTTAGACCTCCCCTGTTTTTCCAAGGTGGTTCATCCGCTCTTGCATGATGAGCTTAGATTGTATCAGTTCCGTTTGATATTATTACGGCGGATTACAGTTTGAAGACACCACTACTAGAAGAAAAGTCCAGATTCAACTTGAAGCTAGAAAAGCATTCCCCCTTTTGATTAAGAGCCTAATTCTGATTGCAAATTATTTACTTTAAATAATGCGGTGATAATCTAATAAATAATCATAAGAGACACAGGTTTATATGATTTGCATAAAACATTGTTCTAATTCTGTTTAAGAGAATAACTAGTCTATTGTATATATTTTACATGCTTAAATTGAAAAATGCGCTTTCTGAATTCTAGTTTATTTGGCCTTTCAACGTATTACATAAAATTTATTTTGATTTTTGTTACTACGCACAATAAACCATAAAGTATCATCACTATTGTATGTATCTTCCAATAATATTTTCATTTTATTATTATTTTATTATTCAGTCTCGTTTAAAAATCAAGGCTAAAGAATCATACATGTATTTTTTTAGATAGTCAGGACCCTTATGTTATTCCTAGCCCAGGCATAGTTTGGTAATAATTGAGTTTCCAGTCCAGCATATTTTGGTTTTATTTTCCTATGCTCTTCATATCTGTTTTGTATTGAACATTTACACTTGGAGGGGAGACAGAGCGCCTTTGGTCAGTTTTGAATGAAGAAAACGCGCGTTGGGTGTAGCTCTATTTATTGATTGGAACTTTGTTAGAATTTTTTGACACTGAATAGACGTATTGCAACATTTATAATTTGTTTCTGTTTTTGTTTTTGTTTTTTTGTTGTTGAGTATATGAAAAAAGAACTATGGTAAATAACAGTTTTATTTAGCAGATATTTTACATGTATTTATTTATACTAAAAATGTAGGAAAAACGGATAGGCAACTAAAATATATCGAGGATATTTTGAATATGTTTTGTATTATATATATGAGAAAGCAGCAAAGGTGTACCAAAGGGGTAATCAGTATCATAAAACCGTGAAGACAAAGACAAAACCGGCAGACAAAAAATCATCACAACAAAACAAACCACATAACAACATAAAACACACACAACAAAATTGTTTTATCCTACAACATTGCCATTTGCATCAACTTGTAAATAGGCGGAGGAACAAATTTTAGCAGCATCGTTCCAGACTAGATTTGTTGGACAATTATTTTTAAATATATCTCCCCATTGATCACACTGATAAAACTTGTGTGGATCGGGATGGGAGTGAAATAGTTCGTCTAAACTGTCAGCATTAACTTTAGGATAGGAAATGTCTCAATATTCCATTTAAGAACAAAGGAATAGATACTATAAACATCAGCAATATTTTAAATCGTAAGGAAGTTACATCTCAAATTCCTCCATATTTCAAAAATCAGTCAACACCAATTGTTTCCTACCGCTACACTAAAACCATAAGTAGTAAAATTTTCAACCACAAAAAGACATTGCAGGACCTAAACATTGAAGAATATCTAAAGTCCCCTCTGACATGTGATTGCTATGCTTTTCCCTTTGTCTATGGTCCATCTGGTCATGTCATCACGGGTGATCTTAAGATAATTGAAAATGATTTATTACGTAATGTGGTTTCCCATGGACCTTAATTCAGGGAACCGCAACGTATAAATTTGAATCACAACTTTAAGATCATCATGGACGCTGTGGAGGACTATGCTAGAGCCTGGATAAAGAGGGAAAAGGACCAAGAACCAGAGCTTGAATCACTGTCGGACTGGGTAAGGACTATCCGATCCCTTGTACGAAGCCGAATAGACAAACTCCGCAAATGTGTGAACCCCCGGCCTTCTTCTGTATTTAGAGATCGTGAAGCTCTCAATTGTCTCTCTTCCTTACATGACAGGTATGTTGTCACGCCAGCAGACAAGGCTTCCAATAATATAGTTTTTGTATGTAAAGCACATTATTACAATTGTCTAATAAAAGAACTAGGCATTGATGGTAATACTGCCGCTAGTGCTACATACAAACGGACTACATTTAACAAAGATGAAATCATAGCCAACCATAGCTCTTTTATGTCCTTTTCAATATTCCAATGAAAGAGGAACATAAAGAGATACCATATTTGTACTGGATACCTAAACTTTGCAAAAATCAGTACAAAGAAAGGTATATAGCTGGATCTTCATCATGTTCAACTACAGAGCTGTCAGTTCATTTAACTAAAATCTTGTCTGCTGTCAAAGAGGGTCAACAAGCATACTGCGACACTATTTATAATCGTAGTGGAATTAACCATATGTGGATTTTGAAGAACTCAAAAGATTTGTTAGATCATTTTAAATCTAGATCATTTTCTGAGGTTCACTCTTTGAAAACGTTCGATTTTTCAACTTTATACACTACCTTGCCACACGAAAAACTAAAATGTCGCCTGAAAAAACTTCTCGAAAAAGCCTTTTCAAACTCTAGGAATTTTGTTGTTTTGAGTTATAATTCTACATTCTTTTCCAAAACATCTTTCAAAGATAGAATTTGTTACACACTGGAACAAGTTTGCAGAATGCTTGATTTCCTCATTGACAACATATTTGTCACCTTCGGAGGAGAGATTTTTCAACAACGAATCGGCATTCTAATGGGCACAAACTGTGCTCCTCTCCTCGCCGATTTGTTTTTATACTCTTACGAGACTGAATTTCTTCAGGGACTCGTGAAGAACAAGAAGATGAAAGAGGCAAGGTCATTTAATCTTACATTCAGATATATTGATGATGTCCTTTCTGTCAATAACACTTCATTTAGTAGATAGATTCCTTCAATATATCCTCCGGAATTGGAGATTAAAGAGACCACCGAATCAAATTGCTTCACGTCTTTCTTGGATTTGCACCTCGAATTTGACCCAGGTGGTCATCTCAGTACAAAAATTTACGATAAACGAGACGATTTTAATTTTCAAATTATAAATTTTCCTAATCTACAGAGCAATATACCTACTTCCCCTGCATACGGTGTTTATATTTCACAACTTATTCGATATGCCAGAGCTTGCACACATTTCACAGATTTTTTGATCAGACACCGATATCTTCGTGACCGACTTTTGGAGCAGGGCTATAAAAAAATACGTCTCATACGATCCCTAAAAAAATTCTGTCTTTGTTATCAGCCACTAGTAGAAAAGTTCAAAATTGACTTAAAAGATATGATAGTTAATTGTTTTAATTAGTGTTTGGCTGGTCTGCTGTACTGAGATGATCACCTCAATATCCCTTTTTTGTCTCACAACTATCTTGTGTTCTATGGTCATTACCGGATCCTAAGATCGCAATGGAAGAGGGAGGTTTGGCGCCATAAAACCTGGTTTAACCCATCATTTCGTTTGAAGTCAGGACCATTGCAATCCACCAATTCTCCGGTATGACTGATTCGTTCTTGTCAATTTCTCTGGACTATGAGATTGATCATTCAAGTTCGGTAGTTTTGTTATTACCTTTATTTACAAAGACCGGAAGGTAAACCAGTCACTGTTCCGGTTCCAGTTCCGCTTATTGGTACTACAACTGGTTTACTGGTAGTTGTTATTGGACCTCCGGGAACTAAATCATAAACGTATGACAATCTCTGTTGATTCCACACTAGGACGGCATTGCATTGAAGAATTAAAGCTTTACCTAATAGATCGCATTCAATGAATTTAGTATTGTCCAAAGGGTACGCGAAATAAATTATTTAGGGTTTGTGGCACCTATCATTTTAGAAAAAGGGCCAAAAGGGGCTAA
>CAXARO010001716.1:0-35000 GCA_963971305.1 Arcuatula senhousia
GACCCCTCTTTGTACTTTTGTCAAATGCACCGGAAGTGCCAAAATGCTGTCAAAACTAGCTGATATCCTAGCCAAATGTATGCACTAAAAGTCCCCGTTTACAAAAATGTCCTCAGGTTTATGAGTTTTTCAAATTAAAGTTTTCTGCAGTCCCGTAAAACACACAAATTCATGACGAATTTCCTCCAAATTTCACTATTCAACGTTATTCCTGTTTCGAAAATTGAATGTTTTCACTAAATTCGTCCTTAACTATTTAAAATAATCCAAAATGAACTAATTATGTCACTATTTTTGCCTGTCATCAAATGTTGTAAACTATTGTCAAAAGATTCCCGTGTCATTTCTATAACAGGCACATTCCAATTATAAACTTGCTCATCCGTGACGTTCATGTATTCTAACTGTATACGTTGAGAGAATGGAAAATCAATATAGGTCTGAACCCTGCAAAGTCTACCGCTGTACTGAGAAATCTAAAAACTAAGTCGTAAAGTCATTCAAAAATGACGTAACAAGCGCGAGACACCAAGGATACCCAGATCAACAAAGTGATGTCGCCACCTAGTTTTGAATGAATAAAATAAAATCACTCGTCCCCGCTCGCCCCCCCCCCCCGTTTTCCATTGCGATTTACTGATTGTTGTTTGTTTAAAACAAGAAAACAAAAGAAATAAACATATGAAACGAAACAAAAAAAAAACAAAACAAAACAAAACAAAAAACAAAAAAAAAACACACAAAAGAAAAAAAACTTTAATGTCCCCGCCCCCATCTTTTCAGATACATGTATGGCAATAACATACATGTATGAAATACCCCCCCCCCCTTTTTTTTGAAAAACCAGCCAAAACAAACAAACAAACAAATGCCAGCAATTAGGCTCTTAACGGGGGAAAGACCGTTCTCTTGATTGTTCTATGAACAATCAGCCGTTTAATATTATTATTACTTTCGTTATCCAATAGAAAAAAAGCCCAAAACGTGTGTATTCGCCATTTCTTAACGGATTGACCTGAAACTTGGTACACTGCTAGCACTACATTAGAAACAAGCACAGCTCACCCTGGAAGTGTGTACCTAGCATAGTTTTCGAGATATGCCCCCGCGGGCTTTTTTTTATGAAATGTTGTGCGCAGATAAACTACCAAGTTTTTCAACCGATCGAGCTGAAATTTTGCACAGTTGCTTAGAATAATGAGCTCTCGCGTTGTAGCTAAAAATAAAGTCTGTACCTGGCCCCATTTTGAAGTTACGCCCCTTTCTGGTTTTTACTCAAAAATCGCTAATTTAGCCAAAAATAAACTTTTCCGTGCGGAAATTTTTGGTGCCCCCTCTCCGTAAAAATGTGCCCGACTGAAATCTGTCAAACATTCCAGCCGGGTCCACTTATTTTTTTTTATACAAATTTTTGTTCTAATTTTTCGAAATTTCAAAAAACGTAACTTGACCCCTCTTTGTACTTTTGTCAAATGCACCGGAAGTGCCAAAATGCTGTCAAAACTAGCTGATATCCTAGCCAAATGTATGCACTAAAAGTCCCCGTTTACAAAAATGTCCTCAGGTTTATGAGTTTTTCAAAATTAAAGTTTTCTGCAGTCCCGTAAAACACACAAATTCATGACGAATTTCCTCCAAATTTCACTATTCAACGTTATTCCTGTTTCGAAAATTGAATGTTTTCACTAAATTCGTCCTTAACTATTTAAAATAATCCAAAATGAACTAATTATGTCACTATTTTTGCCTGTCATCAAATGTTGTAAACTATTGTCAAAAGATTCCCGTGTCATTTCTATAACAGGCACATTCCAATTATAAACTTGCTCATCCGTGACGTTCATGTATTCTAACTGTATACGTTGAGAGAATGGAAAATCAATATAGGTCTGAACCCTGCAAAGTCTACCGCTGTACTGAGAAATCTAAAAACTAAGTCGTAAAGTCATTCAAAAATGACGTAACAAGCGCGAGACACCAAGGATACCCAGATCAACAAAGTGATGTCGCCACCTAGTTTTGAATGAATAAAATAAAATCACTCGTCCCCGCTCGCCCCCCCCCCCCGTTTTCCATTGCGATTTACTGATTGTTGTTTGTTTAAAACAAGAAAACAAAAGAAATAAACATATGAAACGAAACAAAAAAAAACAAAACAAAACAAAACAAAAAACAAAAAAAAAACACACAAAAGAAAAAAAACTTTAATGTCCCCGCCCCCATCTTTTCAGATACATGTATGGCAATAACATACATGTATGAAATACCCCCCCCCCCTTTTTTTTGAAAAACCAGCCAAAACAAACAAACAAACAAATGCCAGCAATTAGGCTCTTAACGGGGGAAAGACCGTTCTCTTGATTGTTCTATGAACAATCAGCCGTTTAATATTATTATTACTTTCGTTATCCAATAGAAAAAAAGCCCAAAACGTGTGTATTCGCCATTTCTTAACGGATTGACCTGAAACTTGGTACACTGCTAGCACTACATTAGAAACAAGCACAGCTCACCCTGGAAGTGTGTACCTAGCATAGTTTTCGAGATATGCCCCCGCGGGCTTTTTTTTATGAAATGTTGTGCGCAGATAAACTACCAAGTTTTTCAACCGATCGAGCTGAAATTTTGCACAGTTGCTTAGAATAATGAGCTCTCGCGTTGTAGCTAAAAATAAAGTCTGTACCTGGCCCCATTTTGAAGTTACGCCCCTTTCTGGTTTTTACTCAAAAATCGCTAATTTAGCCAAAAATAAACTTTTCCGTGCGGAAATTTTTGGTGCCCCCTCTCCGTAAAAATGTGCCCGACTGAAATCTGTCAAACATTCCAGCCGGGTCCACTTATTTTTTTTTATACAAATTTTTGTTCTAATTTTTCGAAATTTCAAAAAACGTAACTTGACCCCTCTTTGTACTTTTGTCAAATGCACCGGAAGTGCCAAAATGCTGTCAAAACTAGCTGATATCCTAGCCAAATGTATGCACTAAAAGTCCCCGTTTACAAAAATGTCCTCAGGTTTATGAGTTTTTCAAAATTAAAGTTTTCTGCAGTCCCGTAAAACACACAAATTCATGACGAATTTCCTCCAAATTTCACTATTCAACGTTATTCCTGTTTCGAAAATTGAATGTTTTCACTAAATTCGTCCTTAACTATTTAAAATAATCCAAAATGAACTAATTATGTCACTATTTTTGCCTGTCATCAAATGTTGTAAACTATTGTCAAAAGATTCCCGTGTCATTTCTATAACAGGCACATTCCAATTATAAACTTGCTCATCCGTGACGTTCATGTATTCTAACTGTATACGTTGAGAGAATGGAAAATCAATATAGGTCTGAACCCTGCAAAGTCTACCGCTGTACTGAGAAATCTAAAAACTAAGTCGTAAAGTCATTCAAAAATGACGTAACAAGCGCGAGACACCAAGGATACCCAGATCAACAAAGTGATGTCGCCACCTAGTTTTGAATGAATAAAATAAAATCACTCGTCCCCGCTCGCCCCCCCCCCCCGTTTTCCATTGCGATTTACTGATTGTTGTTTGTTTAAAACAAGAAAACAAAAGAAATAAACATATGAAACGAAACAAAAAAAAACAAAACAAAACAAAACAAAAAACAAAAAAAAAACACACAAAAGAAAAAAAACTTTAATGTCCCCGCCCCCATCTTTTCAGATACATGTATGGCAATAACATACATGTATGAAATACCCCCCCCCCCCCCTTTTTTTTGAAAAACCAGCCAAAACAAACAAACAAACAAATGCCAGCAATTAGGCTCTTAACGGGGGAAAGACCGTTCTCTTGATTGTTCTATGAACAATCAGCCGTTTAATATTATTATTACTTTCGTTATCCAATAGAAAAAAAGCCCAAAACGTGTGTATTCGCCATTTCTTAACGGATTGACCTGAAACTTGGTACACTGCTAGCACTACATTAGAAACAAGCACAGCTCACCCTGGAAGTGTGTACCTAGCATAGTTTTCGAGATATGCCCCCGCGGGCTTTTTTTTATGAAATGTTGTGCGCAGATAAACTACCAAGTTTTTCAACCGATCGAGCTGAAATTTTGCACAGTTGCTTAGAATAATGAGCTCTCGCGTTGTAGCTAAAAATAAAGTCTGTACCTGGCCCCATTTTGAAGTTACGCCCCTTTCTGGTTTTTACTCAAAAATCGCTAATTTAGCCAAAAATAAACTTTTCCGTGCGGAAATTTTTGGTGCCCCCTCTCCGTAAAAATGTGCCCGACTGAAATCTGTCAAACATTCCAGCCGGGTCCACTTATTTTTTTTTATACAAATTTTTGTTCTAATTTTTCGAAATTTCAAAAAACGTAACTTGACCCCTCTTTGTACTTTTGTCAAATGCACCGGAAGTGCCAAAATGCTGTCAAAACTAGCTGATATCCTAGCCAAATGTATGCACTAAAAGTCCCCGTTTACAAAAATGTCCTCAGGTTTATGAGTTTTTCAAAATTAAAGTTTTCTGCAGTCCCGTAAAACACACAAATTCATGACGAATTTCCTCCAAATTTCACTATTCAACGTTATTCCTGTTTCGAAAATTGAATGTTTTCACTAAATTCGTCCTTAACTATTTAAAATAATCCAAAATGAACTAATTATGTCACTATTTTTGCCTGTCATCAAATGTTGTAAACTATTGTCAAAAGATTCCCGTGTCATTTCTATAACAGGCACATTCCAATTATAAACTTGCTCATCCGTGACGTTCATGTATTCTAACTGTATACGTTGAGAGAATGGAAAATCAATATAGGTCTGAACCCTGCAAAGTCTACCGCTGTACTGAGAAATCTAAAAACTAAGTCGTAAAGTCATTCAAAAATGACGTAACAAGCGCGAGACACCAAGGATACCCAGATCAACAAAGTGATGTCGCCACCTAGTTTTGAATGAATAAAATAAAATCACTCGTCCCCGCTCGCCCCCCCCCCCCCGTTTTCCATTGCGATTTACTGATTGTTGTTTGTTTAAAACAAGAAAACAAAAGAAATAAACATATGAAACGAAACAAAAAAAAACAAAACAAAACAAAACAAAAAACAAAAAAAAAACACACAAAAGAAAAAAAACTTTAATGTCCCCGCCCCCATCTTTTCAGATACATGTATGGCAATAACATACATGTATGAAATACCCCCCCCCCCCCTTTTTTTTGAAAAACCAGCCAAAACAAACAAACAAACAAATGCCAGCAATTAGGCTCTTAACGGGGGAAAGACCGTTCTCTTGATTGTTCTATGAACAATCAGCCGTTTAATATTATTATTACTTTCGTTATCCAATAGAAAAAAAGCCCAAAACGTGTGTATTCGCCATTTCTTAACGGATTGACCTGAAACTTGGTACACTGCTAGCACTACATTAGAAACAAGCACAGCTCACCCTGGAAGTGTGTACCTAGCATAGTTTTCGAGATATGCCCCCGCGGGCTTTTTTTTATGAAATGTTGTGCGCAGATAAACTACCAAGTTTTTCAACCGATCGAGCTGAAATTTTGCACAGTTGCTTAGAATAATGAGCTCTCGCGTTGTAGCTAAAAATAAAGTCTGTACCTGGCCCCATTTTGAAGTTACGCCCCTTTCTGGTTTTTACTCAAAAATCGCTAATTTAGCCAAAAATAAACTTTTCCGTGCGGAAATTTTTGGTGCCCCCTCTCCGTAAAAATGTGCCCGACTGAAATCTGTCAAACATTCCAGCCGGGTCCACTTATTTTTTTTTATACAAATTTTTGTTCTAATTTTTCGAAATTTCAAAAAACGTAACTTGACCCCTCTTTGTACTTTTGTCAAATGCACCGGAAGTGCCAAAATGCTGTCAAAACTAGCTGATATCCTAGCCAAATGTATGCACTAAAAGTCCCCGTTTACAAAAATGTCCTCAGGTTTATGAGTTTTTCAAAATTAAAGTTTTCTGCAGTCCCGTAAAACACACAAATTCATGACGAATTTCCTCCAAATTTCACTATTCAACGTTATTCCTGTTTCGAAAATTGAATGTTTTCACTAAATTCGTCCTTAACTATTTAAAATAATCCAAAATGAACTAATTATGTCACTATTTTTGCCTGTCATCAAATGTTGTAAACTATTGTCAAAAGATTCCCGTGTCATTTCTATAACAGGCACATTCCAATTATAAACTTGCTCATCCGTGACGTTCATGTATTCTAACTGTATACGTTGAGAGAATGGAAAATCAATATAGGTCTGAACCCTGCAAAGTCTACCGCTGTACTGAGAAATCTAAAAACTAAGTCGTAAAGTCATTCAAAAATGACGTAACAAGCGCGAGACACCAAGGATACCCAGATCAACAAAGTGATGTCGCCACCTAGTTTTGAATGAATAAAATAAAATCACTCGTCCCCGCTCGCCCCCCCCCCCCGTTTTCCATTGCGATTTACTGATTGTTGTTTGTTTAAAACAAGAAAACAAAAGAAATAAACATATGAAACGAAACAAAAAAAAACAAAACAAAACAAAACAAAAAACAAAAAAAAAACACACAAAAGAAAAAAAACTTTAATGTCCCCGCCCCCATCTTTTCAGATACATGTATGGCAATAACATACATGTATGAAATACCCCCCCCCCCCTTTTTTTTGAAAAACCAGCCAAAACAAACAAACAAACAAATGCCAGCAATTAGGCTCTTAACGGGGGAAAGACCGTTCTCTTGATTGTTCTATGAACAATCAGCCGTTTAATATTATTATTACTTTCGTTATCCAATAGAAAAAAAGCCCAAAACGTGTGTATTCGCCATTTCTTAACGGATTGACCTGAAACTTGGTACACTGCTAGCACTACATTAGAAACAAGCACAGCTCACCCTGGAAGTGTGTACCTAGCATAGTTTTCGAGATATGCCCCCGCGGGCTTTTTTTTATGAAATGTTGTGCGCAGATAAACTACCAAGTTTTTCAACCGATCGAGCTGAAATTTTGCACAGTTGCTTAGAATAATGAGCTCTCGCGTTGTAGCTAAAAATAAAGTCTGTACCTGGCCCCATTTTGAAGTTACGCCCCTTTCTGGTTTTTACTCAAAAATCGCTAATTTAGCCAAAAATAAACTTTTCCGTGCGGAAATTTTTGGTGCCCCCTCTCCGTAAAAATGTGCCCGACTGAAATCTGTCAAACATTCCAGCCGGGTCCACTTATTTTTTTTTATACAAATTTTTGTTCTAATTTTTCGAAATTTCAAAAAACGTAACTTGACCCCTCTTTGTACTTTTGTCAAATGCACCGGAAGTGCCAAAATGCTGTCAAAACTAGCTGATATCCTAGCCAAATGTATGCACTAAAAGTCCCCGTTTACAAAAATGTCCTCAGGTTTATGAGTTTTTCAAAATTAAAGTTTTCTGCAGTCCCGTAAAACACACAAATTCATGACGAATTTCCTCCAAATTTCACTATTCAACGTTATTCCTGTTTCGAAAATTGAATGTTTTCACTAAATTCGTCCTTAACTATTTAAAATAATCCAAAATGAACTAATTATGTCACTATTTTTGCCTGTCATCAAATGTTGTAAACTATTGTCAAAAGATTCCCGTGTCATTTCTATAACAGGCACATTCCAATTATAAACTTGCTCATCCGTGACGTTCATGTATTCTAACTGTATACGTTGAGAGAATGGAAAATCAATATAGGTCTGAACCCTGCAAAGTCTACCGCTGTACTGAGAAATCTAAAAACTAAGTCGTAAAGTCATTCAAAAATGACGTAACAAGCGCGAGACACCAAGGATACCCAGATCAACAAAGTGATGTCGCCACCTAGTTTTGAATGAATAAAATAAAATCACTCGTCCCCGCTCGCCCCCCCCCCCCGTTTTCCATTGCGATTTACTGATTGTTGTTTGTTTAAAACAAGAAAACAAAAGAAATAAACATATGAAACGAAACAAAAAAAAACAAAACAAAACAAAACAAAAAACAAAAAAAAAACACACAAAAGAAAAAAAACTTTAATGTCCCCGCCCCCATCTTTTCAGATACATGTATGGCAATAACATACATGTATGAAATACCCCCCCCCCCCCTTTTTTTTGAAAAACCAGCCAAAACAAACAAACAAACAAATGCCAGCAATTAGGCTCTTAACGGGGGAAAGACCGTTCTCTTGATTGTTCTATGAACAATCAGCCGTTTAATATTATTATTACTTTCGTTATCCAATAGAAAAAAAGCCCAAAACGTGTGTATTCGCCATTTCTTAACGGATTGACCTGAAACTTGGTACACTGCTAGCACTACATTAGAAACAAGCACAGCTCACCCTGGAAGTGTGTACCTAGCATAGTTTTCGAGATATGCCCCCGCGGGCTTTTTTTTATGAAATGTTGTGCGCAGATAAACTACCAAGTTTTTCAACCGATCGAGCTGAAATTTTGCACAGTTGCTTAGAATAATGAGCTCTCGCGTTGTAGCTAAAAATAAAGTCTGTACCTGGCCCCATTTTGAAGTTACGCCCCTTTCTGGTTTTTACTCAAAAATCGCTAATTTAGCCAAAAATAAACTTTTCCGTGCGGAAATTTTTGGTGCCCCCTCTCCGTAAAAATGTGCCCGACTGAAATCTGTCAAACATTCCAGCCGGGTCCACTTATTTTTTTTTATACAAATTTTTGTTCTAATTTTTCGAAATTTCAAAAAACGTAACTTGACCCCTCTTTGTACTTTTGTCAAATGCACCGGAAGTGCCAAAATGCTGTCAAAACTAGCTGATATCCTAGCCAAATGTATGCACTAAAAGTCCCCGTTTACAAAAATGTCCTCAGGTTTATGAGTTTTTCAAAATTAAAGTTTTCTGCAGTCCCGTAAAACACACAAATTCATGACGAATTTCCTCCAAATTTCACTATTCAACGTTATTCCTGTTTCGAAAATTGAATGTTTTCACTAAATTCGTCCTTAACTATTTAAAATAATCCAAAATGAACTAATTATGTCACTATTTTTGCCTGTCATCAAATGTTGTAAACTATTGTCAAAAGATTCCCGTGTCATTTCTATAACAGGCACATTCCAATTATAAACTTGCTCATCCGTGACGTTCATGTATTCTAACTGTATACGTTGAGAGAATGGAAAATCAATATAGGTCTGAACCCTGCAAAGTCTACCGCTGTACTGAGAAATCTAAAAACTAAGTCGTAAAGTCATTCAAAAATGACGTAACAAGCGCGAGACACCAAGGATACCCAGATCAACAAAGTGATGTCGCCACCTAGTTTTGAATGAATAAAATAAAATCACTCGTCCCCGCTCGCCCCCCCCCCCCGTTTTCCATTGCGATTTACTGATTGTTGTTTGTTTAAAACAAGAAAACAAAAGAAATAAACATATGAAACGAAACAAAAAAAAACAAAACAAAACAAAACAAAAAACAAAAAAAAAACACACAAAAGAAAAAAAACTTTAATGTCCCCGCCCCCATCTTTTCAGATACATGTATGGCAATAACATACATGTATGAAATACCCCCCCCCCCCCTTTTTTTTGAAAAACCAGCCAAAACAAACAAACAAACAAATGCCAGCAATTAGGCTCTTAACGGGGGAAAGACCGTTCTCTTGATTGTTCTATGAACAATCAGCCGTTTAATATTATTATTACTTTCGTTATCCAATAGAAAAAAAGCCCAAAACGTGTGTATTCGCCATTTCTTAACGGATTGACCTGAAACTTGGTACACTGCTAGCACTACATTAGAAACAAGCACAGCTCACCCTGGAAGTGTGTACCTAGCATAGTTTTCGAGATATGCCCCCGCGGGCTTTTTTTTATGAAATGTTGTGCGCAGATAAACTACCAAGTTTTTCAACCGATCGAGCTGAAATTTTGCACAGTTGCTTAGAATAATGAGCTCTCGCGTTGTAGCTAAAAATAAAGTCTGTACCTGGCCCCATTTTGAAGTTACGCCCCTTTCTGGTTTTTACTCAAAAATCGCTAATTTAGCCAAAAATAAACTTTTCCGTGCGGAAATTTTTGGTGCCCCCTCTCCGTAAAAATGTGCCCGACTGAAATCTGTCAAACATTCCAGCCGGGTCCACTTATTTTTTTTTATACAAATTTTTGTTCTAATTTTTCGAAATTTCAAAAAACGTAACTTGACCCCTCTTTGTACTTTTGTCAAATGCACCGGAAGTGCCAAAATGCTGTCAAAACTAGCTGATATCCTAGCCAAATGTATGCACTAAAAGTCCCCGTTTACAAAAATGTCCTCAGGTTTATGAGTTTTTCAAAATTAAAGTTTTCTGCAGTCCCGTAAAACACACAAATTCATGACGAATTTCCTCCAAATTTCACTATTCAACGTTATTCCTGTTTCGAAAATTGAATGTTTTCACTAAATTCGTCCTTAACTATTTAAAATAATCCAAAATGAACTAATTATGTCACTATTTTTGCCTGTCATCAAATGTTGTAAACTATTGTCAAAAGATTCCCGTGTCATTTCTATAACAGGCACATTCCAATTATAAACTTGCTCATCCGTGACGTTCATGTATTCTAACTGTATACGTTGAGAGAATGGAAAATCAATATAGGTCTGAACCCTGCAAAGTCTACCGCTGTACTGAGAAATCTAAAAACTAAGTCGTAAAGTCATTCAAAAATGACGTAACAAGCGCGAGACACCAAGGATACCCAGATCAACAAAGTGATGTCGCCACCTAGTTTTGAATGAATAAAATAAAATCACTCGTCCCCGCTCGCCCCCCCCCCCCGTTTTCCATTGCGATTTACTGATTGTTGTTTGTTTAAAACAAGAAAACAAAAGAAATAAACATATGAAACGAAACAAAAAAAAACAAAACAAAACAAAACAAAAAACAAAAAAAAAACACACAAAAGAAAAAAAACTTTAATGTCCCCGCCCCCATCTTTTCAGATACATGTATGGCAATAACATACATGTATGAAATACCCCCCCCCCCCCTTTTTTTTGAAAAACCAGCCAAAACAAACAAACAAACAAATGCCAGCAATTAGGCTCTTAACGGGGGAAAGACCGTTCTCTTGATTGTTCTATGAACAATCAGCCGTTTAATATTATTATTACTTTCGTTATCCAATAGAAAAAAAGCCCAAAACGTGTGTATTCGCCATTTCTTAACGGATTGACCTGAAACTTGGTACACTGCTAGCACTACATTAGAAACAAGCACAGCTCACCCTGGAAGTGTGTACCTAGCATAGTTTTCGAGATATGCCCCCGCGGGCTTTTTTTTATGAAATGTTGTGCGCAGATAAACTACCAAGTTTTTCAACCGATCGAGCTGAAATTTTGCACAGTTGCTTAGAATAATGAGCTCTCGCGTTGTAGCTAAAAATAAAGTCTGTACCTGGCCCCATTTTGAAGTTACGCCCCTTTCTGGTTTTTACTCAAAAATCGCTAATTTAGCCAAAAATAAACTTTTCCGTGCGGAAATTTTTGGTGCCCCCTCTCCGTAAAAATGTGCCCGACTGAAATCTGTCAAACATTCCAGCCGGGTCCACTTATTTTTTTTTATACAAATTTTTGTTCTAATTTTTCGAAATTTCAAAAAACGTAACTTGACCCCTCTTTGTACTTTTGTCAAATGCACCGGAAGTGCCAAAATGCTGTCAAAACTAGCTGATATCCTAGCCAAATGTATGCACTAAAAGTCCCCGTTTACAAAAATGTCCTCAGGTTTATGAGTTTTTCAAAATTAAAGTTTTCTGCAGTCCCGTAAAACACACAAATTCATGACGAATTTCCTCCAAATTTCACTATTCAACGTTATTCCTGTTTCGAAAATTGAATGTTTTCACTAAATTCGTCCTTAACTATTTAAAATAATCCAAAATGAACTAATTATGTCACTATTTTTGCCTGTCATCAAATGTTGTAAACTATTGTCAAAAGATTCCCGTGTCATTTCTATAACAGGCACATTCCAATTATAAACTTGCTCATCCGTGACGTTCATGTATTCTAACTGTATACGTTGAGAGAATGGAAAATCAATATAGGTCTGAACCCTGCAAAGTCTACCGCTGTACTGAGAAATCTAAAAACTAAGTCGTAAAGTCATTCAAAAATGACGTAACAAGCGCGAGACACCAAGGATACCCAGATCAACAAAGTGATGTCGCCACCTAGTTTTGAATGAATAAAATAAAATCACTCGTCCCCGCTCGCCCCCCCCCCCCGTTTTCCATTGCGATTTACTGATTGTTGTTTGTTTAAAACAAGAAAACAAAAGAAATAAACATATGAAACGAAACAAAAAAAAACAAAACAAAACAAAACAAAAAACAAAAAAAAAACACACAAAAGAAAAAAAACTTTAATGTCCCCGCCCCCATCTTTTCAGATACATGTATGGCAATAACATACATGTATGAAATACCCCCCCCCCCCCTTTTTTTTGAAAAACCAGCCAAAACAAACAAACAAACAAATGCCAGCAATTAGGCTCTTAACGGGGGAAAGACCGTTCTCTTGATTGTTCTATGAACAATCAGCCGTTTAATATTATTATTACTTTCGTTATCCAATAGAAAAAAAGCCCAAAACGTGTGTATTCGCCATTTCTTAACGGATTGACCTGAAACTTGGTACACTGCTAGCACTACATTAGAAACAAGCACAGCTCACCCTGGAAGTGTGTACCTAGCATAGTTTTCGAGATATGCCCCCGCGGGCTTTTTTTTATGAAATGTTGTGCGCAGATAAACTACCAAGTTTTTCAACCGATCGAGCTGAAATTTTGCACAGTTGCTTAGAATAATGAGCTCTCGCGTTGTAGCTAAAAATAAAGTCTGTACCTGGCCCCATTTTGAAGTTACGCCCCTTTCTGGTTTTTACTCAAAAATCGCTAATTTAGCCAAAAATAAACTTTTCCGTGCGGAAATTTTTGGTGCCCCCTCTCCGTAAAAATGTGCCCGACTGAAATCTGTCAAACATTCCAGCCGGGTCCACTTATTTTTTTTTATACAAATTTTTGTTCTAATTTTTCGAAATTTCAAAAAACGTAACTTGACCCCTCTTTGTACTTTTGTCAAATGCACCGGAAGTGCCAAAATGCTGTCAAAACTAGCTGATATCCTAGCCAAATGTATGCACTAAAAGTCCCCGTTTACAAAAATGTCCTCAGGTTTATGAGTTTTTCAAAATTAAAGTTTTCTGCAGTCCCGTAAAACACACAAATTCATGACGAATTTCCTCCAAATTTCACTATTCAACGTTATTCCTGTTTCGAAAATTGAATGTTTTCACTAAATTCGTCCTTAACTATTTAAAATAATCCAAAATGAACTAATTATGTCACTATTTTTGCCTGTCATCAAATGTTGTAAACTATTGTCAAAAGATTCCCGTGTCATTTCTATAACAGGCACATTCCAATTATAAACTTGCTCATCCGTGACGTTCATGTATTCTAACTGTATACGTTGAGAGAATGGAAAATCAATATAGGTCTGAACCCTGCAAAGTCTACCGCTGTACTGAGAAATCTAAAAACTAAGTCGTAAAGTCATTCAAAAATGACGTAACAAGCGCGAGACACCAAGGATACCCAGATCAACAAAGTGATGTCGCCACCTAGTTTTGAATGAATAAAATAAAATCACTCGTCCCCGCTCGCCCCCCCCCCCCCGTTTTCCATTGCGATTTACTGATTGTTGTTTGTTTAAAACAAGAAAACAAAAGAAATAAACATATGAAACGAAACAAAAAAAAACAAAACAAAACAAAACAAAAAACAAAAAAAAAACACACAAAAGAAAAAAAACTTTAATGTCCCCGCCCCCATCTTTTCAGATACATGTATGGCAATAACATACATGTATGAAATACCCCCCCCCCCCCTTTTTTTTGAAAAACCAGCCAAAACAAACAAACAAACAAATGCCAGCAATTAGGCTCTTAACGGGGGAAAGACCGTTCTCTTGATTGTTCTATGAACAATCAGCCGTTTAATATTATTATTACTTTCGTTATCCAATAGAAAAAAAGCCCAAAACGTGTGTATTCGCCATTTCTTAACGGATTGACCTGAAACTTGGTACACTGCTAGCACTACATTAGAAACAAGCACAGCTCACCCTGGAAGTGTGTACCTAGCATAGTTTTCGAGATATGCCCCCGCGGGCTTTTTTTTATGAAATGTTGTGCGCAGATAAACTACCAAGTTTTTCAACCGATCGAGCTGAAATTTTGCACAGTTGCTTAGAATAATGAGCTCTCGCGTTGTAGCTAAAAATAAAGTCTGTACCTGGCCCCATTTTGAAGTTACGCCCCTTTCTGGTTTTTACTCAAAAATCGCTAATTTAGCCAAAAATAAACTTTTCCGTGCGGAAATTTTTGGTGCCCCCTCTCCGTAAAAATGTGCCCGACTGAAATCTGTCAAACATTCCAGCCGGGTCCACTTATTTTTTTTTATACAAATTTTTGTTCTAATTTTTCGAAATTTCAAAAAACGTAACTTGACCCCTCTTTGTACTTTTGTCAAATGCACCGGAAGTGCCAAAATGCTGTCAAAACTAGCTGATATCCTAGCCAAATGTATGCACTAAAAGTCCCCGTTTACAAAAATGTCCTCAGGTTTATGAGTTTTTCAAAATTAAAGTTTTCTGCAGTCCCGTAAAACACACAAATTCATGACGAATTTCCTCCAAATTTCACTATTCAACGTTATTCCTGTTTCGAAAATTGAATGTTTTCACTAAATTCGTCCTTAACTATTTAAAATAATCCAAAATGAACTAATTATGTCACTATTTTTGCCTGTCATCAAATGTTGTAAACTATTGTCAAAAGATTCCCGTGTCATTTCTATAACAGGCACATTCCAATTATAAACTTGCTCATCCGTGACGTTCATGTATTCTAACTGTATACGTTGAGAGAATGGAAAATCAATATAGGTCTGAACCCTGCAAAGTCTACCGCTGTACTGAGAAATCTAAAAACTAAGTCGTAAAGTCATTCAAAAATGACGTAACAAGCGCGAGACACCAAGGATACCCAGATCAACAAAGTGATGTCGCCACCTAGTTTTGAATGAATAAAATAAAATCACTCGTCCCCGCTCGCCCCCCCCCCCCCGTTTTCCATTGCGATTTACTGATTGTTGTTTGTTTAAAACAAGAAAACAAAAGAAATAAACATATGAAACGAAACAAAAAAAAACAAAACAAAACAAAACAAAAAACAAAAAAAAAACACACAAAAGAAAAAAAACTTTAATGTCCCCGCCCCCATCTTTTCAGATACATGTATGGCAATAACATACATGTATGAAATACCCCCCCCCCCCCTTTTTTTTGAAAAACCAGCCAAAACAAACAAACAAACAAATGCCAGCAATTAGGCTCTTAACGGGGGAAAGACCGTTCTCTTGATTGTTCTATGAACAATCAGCCGTTTAATATTATTATTACTTTCGTTATCCAATAGAAAAAAAGCCCAAAACGTGTGTATTCGCCATTTCTTAACGGATTGACCTGAAACTTGGTACACTGCTAGCACTACATTAGAAACAAGCACAGCTCACCCTGGAAGTGTGTACCTAGCATAGTTTTCGAGATATGCCCCCGCGGGCTTTTTTTTATGAAATGTTGTGCGCAGATAAACTACCAAGTTTTTCAACCGATCGAGCTGAAATTTTGCACAGTTGCTTAGAATAATGAGCTCTCGCGTTGTAGCTAAAAATAAAGTCTGTACCTGGCCCCATTTTGAAGTTACGCCCCTTTCTGGTTTTTACTCAAAAATCGCTAATTTAGCCAAAAATAAACTTTTCCGTGCGGAAATTTTTGGTGCCCCCTCTCCGTAAAAATGTGCCCGACTGAAATCTGTCAAACATTCCAGCCGGGTCCACTTATTTTTTTTTATACAAATTTTTGTTCTAATTTTTCGAAATTTCAAAAAACGTAACTTGACCCCTCTTTGTACTTTTGTCAAATGCACCGGAAGTGCCAAAATGCTGTCAAAACTAGCTGATATCCTAGCCAAATGTATGCACTAAAAGTCCCCGTTTACAAAAATGTCCTCAGGTTTATGAGTTTTTCAAAATTAAAGTTTTCTGCAGTCCCGTAAAACACACAAATTCATGACGAATTTCCTCCAAATTTCACTATTCAACGTTATTCCTGTTTCGAAAATTGAATGTTTTCACTAAATTCGTCCTTAACTATTTAAAATAATCCAAAATGAACTAATTATGTCACTATTTTTGCCTGTCATCAAATGTTGTAAACTATTGTCAAAAGATTCCCGTGTCATTTCTATAACAGGCACATTCCAATTATAAACTTGCTCATCCGTGACGTTCATGTATTCTAACTGTATACGTTGAGAGAATGGAAAATCAATATAGGTCTGAACCCTGCAAAGTCTACCGCTGTACTGAGAAATCTAAAAACTAAGTCGTAAAGTCATTCAAAAATGACGTAACAAGCGCGAGACACCAAGGATACCCAGATCAACAAAGTGATGTCGCCACCTAGTTTTGAATGAATAAAATAAAATCACTCGTCCCCGCTCGCCCCCCCCCCCGTTTTCCATTGCGATTTACTGATTGTTGTTTGTTTAAAACAAGAAAACAAAAGAAATAAACATATGAAACGAAACAAAAAAAAACAAAACAAAACAAAACAAAAAACAAAAAAAAAACACACAAAAGAAAAAAAACTTTAATGTCCCCGCCCCCATCTTTTCAGATACATGTATGGCAATAACATACATGTATGAAATACCCCCCCCCCCCCTTTTTTTTGAAAAACCAGCCAAAACAAACAAACAAACAAATGCCAGCAATTAGGCTCTTAACGGGGGAAAGACCGTTCTCTTGATTGTTCTATGAACAATCAGCCGTTTAATTATTAAGGTCTTTCCCTTTCCAAAGGGAAGACCTTATTGTATTTCGTCGGCCTATTATTATTATTATTCTTTTTTTTTTTCTGCCGCTCGTGAGCAAAAAGTTTCTTGACCGATCTTTATGAAATTTGGCACACTTATTCAGCACTGCCAGGAATAGAAATGAGTATGCCTGTGAGCGCCAACTCCTTTTAGTTTTGGCGCAATAGCGCACAACGCTGTTTACCCTTGTTATCAGGTGAGCTCAGAAACGGTAATAGTTATAAAGATTCTGTTTAGTGAAAATGGTAGCTTACATCCTGGTGATGATTTATCATGCAAAATGAATGCTGTAATTTACTTCCTGGTTGCGCGCGTATGGCGCAAACCTGGCGCAAAATGAAAAAGTTGTCCGATTTTGATGAAATTTGGTTTCCAGGTAGATTTGAGGGTCCTGATTACGAATATGTAATCGAAAACTTTTTTGCGTTTACCATTGCCAAAATGGCGGCCGTCAAACGGTTTTTTGCTTATTACTCGAAAACCGTTAGAGATAGTATAGACAATATATGAACAAAAAATGATTGTCTTGAAAAGACCTACAATTTGAGTCCAAATAGTGCATGATTCGGTTGAGCGGTTTTGAAAAAACGGCCGAAACAGGTTTTCGCGAAATAGGTTTTTTGCCAATAACTTGAAAACCGTAACAGATAGTATAATATACATGTGTATGAAAAATAACCGTCTTGACAAGACCTACCATTTAGGCCCAAGAAGTACATGTAACGGTTGACTGGTTTCAAAATGGCGGCCAAAAACATCATCTTATGCATTATTTACTTGTATATAACATTTAAACGGTTACAGATAATATAGTAAATATATATTTTATTATCAGTAATTAAAGGGCTTGACTTTAATACAAAGGTCAAAGGTCAAAGGTCAACTTAACGGGAAAGACCTCTCATTTGTTCTCTGAACAAATGGCACTTTAATATTATTATTATGTTCGTTATCCAATAGAAAAAAGCCCAAAATGTGTGTATTCGCCATTTCTGAACGGATTGACCTGAAACTTGGTACACTGCTAGCACTACATTAGAAACAAGCACAGCTCACCCTGGAAGTGTGTACCTAGCATAGTTTTCGAGATATGCCCCCGCGGGCTTTTTTTTATGAAATGTTGTGCGCAGATAAACTACCAAGTTTTTCAACCGATCGAGCTGAAATTTTGCACAGTTGCTTAGAATAATGAGCTCTCGCGTTGTAGCTAAAAATAAAGTCTGTACCTGGCCCCATTTTGAAGTTACGCCCCTTTCTGGTTTTTACTCAAAAATCGCTAATTTAGCCAAAAATAAACTTTTCCGTGCGGAAATTTTTGGTGCCCCCTCTCCGTAAAAATGTGCCCGACTGAAATCTGTCAAACATTCCAGCCGGGTCCACTTATTTTTTTTTATACAAATTTTTGTTCTAATTTTTCGAAATTTCAAAAAACGTAACTTGACCCCTCTTTGTACTTTTGTCAAATGCACCGGAAGTGCCAAAATGCTGTCAAAACTAGCTGATATCCTAGCCAAATGTATGCACTAAAAGTCCCCGTTTACAAAAATGTCCTCAGGTTTATGAGTTTTTCAAAATTAAAGTTTTCTGCAGTCCCGTAAAACACACAAATTCATGACGAATTTCCTCCAAATTTCACTATTCAACGTTATTCCTGTTTCGAAAATTGAATGTTTTCACTAAATTCGTCCTTAACTATTTAAAATAATCCAAAATGAACTAATTATGTCACTATTTTTGCCTGTCATCAAATGATGTAAACTATTGTCAAAAGATTCCCGTGTCATTTCTATAACAGGAACATTCCAATTATAAACTTGCTCATCCGTGACGTTCATGTATTCTAACTGTATACGTTGAGAGAATGGAAAATCAATATAGGTCTGAACCCTGCAAAGTCTACCGCTGTACTGAGAAATCTAAAAACTAAGTCGTAAAGTCATTCAAAAATGACGTAACAAGCGCGAGACACCAAGGATACCCAGATCAACAAAGTGATGTCGCCACCTAGTTTTGAATGAATAAAATAAAATCACTCGTCCCCGCTCGCTCCCCCCCCCCGTTTTCCATTGCGATTTACTGATTGTTGTTTGTTTAAAACAAGAAAACAAAAGAAATAAACATATGAAACGAAACAAAAAAAACAAAACAAAACAAAACAAAAAACAAAAAAAAACCACACAAAAGATAAAAAACTTTAATGTCCCCGCCCCCATCTTTTCAGATACATGTATGGCAATAACATACATGTATGAAATACCCCCCCCCTTTTTTTTTTGAAAAACCAGCCAAAACAAACAAACAAACAAATGCCAGCAATTAGGCTCTTAACGGGGGAAAGACCGTTCTCTTGATTGTTCTATGAACAATCAGCCGTTTAATTATTATTATTATTTTTTTTTCTGCCACGGATGTCAAAAAAGTTTCTTGACCGATTTTTACGAAATTTGGCACACTTATTCAGCACTGCCAGGAGCAGAATTGAGTAAGCCTGTTAGCGCCAACTCTTATTAGTTTTTGCGCAGTAGCGCAAAACGCTGTTTACCCTTGTTATCAGGTGAGCTCAGAAACGGTAATAGTTATCAAGATTCCGATTAGTGAAAATGGTAGCTTACATCCTGGTGATGATTTATCATGCAAAAAGAATGCTGTAATTTACTTCCTGGTTGCGCGCGTATGGCGCAAACTTAGCGCAAAATGTCAAAGTTGTCCGATTTTGATGAAATTTGGTTTCCAGGTAGATTTGACAGTCTTGATAACGAATCTGTGGTCAAAATTTTTTTTGCGTTTACCATTGCCAAAAGGGCGGTCGTCAAATGGTTTTTTACTTATAACTCGAAAACGGTTAGAGATAGTATAGACAATATATGAACAAAAAATGATCGTCTTGACAAGACCTACAATTTGAGTCCAAGAAGTGCATGATTCGGTTGAGCGGTTTCGAAATGGCGGCCGAAACAGGTTTTCGCGAAATACGTTTTTTGCCAATAACTTGAAAACCGTAAAAGATTGTATAATAGACATGTGTATAAAAAATGACCGTCTTCACAAGACCTATCATTTAAGCCCAAGAAATACATGTAACGGTTGACTGGTTTCAAAATGGCGGCCAAAAACCTCATCCTATGCATTATTTACTTGTATATAACATTAAAACGTAACATATAATATAGTAAATTTATATATTTTGATTATCAATAATTAAAGAGCTTAACTTCAAGACAAAGGTCAAAGGTCATAGGTCAACTTTACGGGAAAGACCTCTCATTTGTTCTCTGAACAAATGGCATTTTAATTATTATTATTTTTTTTTTCTGCCACGGATGTCAAAAAAGTTTCTTGACCGATTTTTACGAAATTTGGCACACTTATTCAGCACTGCCAGGAGCAGAATTGAGTAAGCCTGTTAGCGCCAACTCTTATTAGTTTTTGCGCAGTAGCGCAAAACGCTGTTTACCCTTGTTATCAGGTGAGCTCAGAAACGGTAATAGTTATCAAGATTCCGATTAGTGAAAATGGTAGCTTACATCCTGGTGATGATTTATCATGCAAAAAGAATGCTGTAATTTACTTCCTGGTTGCGCGCGTATGGCGCAAACTTAGCGCAAAATGTCAAAGTTGTCCGATTTTGATGAAATTTGGTTTCCAGGTAGATTTGACAGTCTTGATAACGAATCTGTGGTCAAAATTTTTTTTGCGTTTACCATTGCCAAAAGGGCGGTCGTCAAATGGTTTTTTACTTATAACTCGAAAACGGTTAGAGATAGTATAGACAATATATGAACAAAAAATGATCGTCTTGACAAGACCTACAATTTGAGTCCAAGAAGTGCATGATTCGGTTGAGCGGTTTCGAAATGGCGGCCGAAACAGGTTTTCGCGAAATACGTTTTTTGCCAATAACTTGAAAACCGTAAAAGATTGTATAATAGACATGTGTATAAAAAATGACCGTCTTCACAAGACCTATCATTTAAGCCCAAGAAATACATGTAACGGTTGACTGGTTTCAAAATGGCGGCCAAAAACCTCATCCTATGCATTATTTACTTGTATATAACATTAAAACGTAACATATAATATAGTAAATTTATATATTTTGATTATCAATAATTAAAGAGCTTAACTTCAAGACAAAGGTCAAAGGTCATAGGTCAACTTTACGGGAAAGACCTCTCATTTGTTCTCTGAACAAATGGCATTTTAATTATTATTAAGGTCTTTCCCACTACAGTGGAAAGACCTTATTGTATTTCTTATAATTATTAAGGTCTTTCCCACTACAGTGGAAAGACCTTATTGTATTTCTTATGATTATTATTATTCTTCTTTTTCTTCCGCGGGCCAAATACAAAAAGTGTCGCGACATATCATTTCGATACTTAATACCATTAACCGACACTGCCTGGGCTTGACCTGACTAACCCTGCGAAACCGATCTATTTTTAGTAACAGAGTTATCTCCCCAAACACTGTTTACCCTTGTGTTCATATCTCCTCCTAAACCGTAACTGGTTTAACAAATCTGAAGTGTGGAAATGGTAGTGCAACTCTTGGCGACAAATCTCAACCAAAAAAATTTGTTTTCGATCAACTTCCTGTTTACGCATTTTTGACGCGAAGTTTGTCGAAAACGTAAAAGTTGGACGATTTGGATGAAACTTGGTTTCCTAGTAGATAAATGAGTCCTGATTACATATCCGGACTTAAATTTTTTATTCGGTCCAACATTTCTAAAATGGCCGCCATTGAAATTTTGTGTTCGCTATAACTCAAAAATCATAATAAATAGAAGCACACAATAAATTTGAAAAATGTTCCTCTCATTGAAATCTGCATTTGATATAACAGGTCGAACACTGTACGACAAACCATTTTTGAGTTACAGCCCTTGACGCGTTTCGGTTAAACAGTTTATGTGTAATAACTTGAAAACGGTTTGAGATAACATAGTAAACATATGGGTTTTTTGAGACCGTAAACTTATGCCCTCCGATATAAAACCAAAGTTGCATGGCTACAGACAGCCATTTTCAAAATGGCCGCCATCGGAAATTGTTTTTTGAGTATAACACAAAAACTGTAAAAAATTTAAGCGGACAATACATGGAAAAAATGTTCACCACTTCGAAAGCTACAAAAAATGTTTCAGGTGCGAAAGAGTAAAACTTGTCGTTTTTAGGTTACGGCCCTTGATTCGTAATTTGAAAATGGTTTTTTAATTATAACTTTTAAACGGTGACAAATGGTGAATGAAATGTAAGGTTCATTTGATAGAGAATTAAAAGACCTACAATTTGAGTCCAAACAGTGTATGATTCGGTTGACTGGTTCCAAAATGGCGGCCAAAACAAGTTTCGTGAAACACATTTTTTGCCCATAACTTGAAAACCATAACAGATAGTATAGTAAACATGTATACTTAAATGAATCAGAATTCCAAGACCTACAATTTGAGTCCAAGGTCAAAGGTCATGGGTCAAGGTCATTCCTAGCAACAAGGTAACATTTATGAAAAGTCCATAGCAACCATATATATTCTTAACCAAGACTACTTTCCGAGTTTAGAGTTAAAATTTTTCAACCGGAAGTAACCCTTAGTCCATAGCAACCATCATAAAAGTCCTTAGCAACCATACCTTTTCTGACTTCAGGCTCACTGCTCTTAAGTCTGGGACATTTTTCGCAACTAATTGTTTAATACTATTGTGAAAAACAGACTAAAATAGCCTAACGAAACATAACCGTTATCATAAAACTAACAAAAACATGGGAAAGACCTCACATTTGTTCTCTGAACAAATGACTTTTTAATTATTATTATTATTCTTCTTTTTCTTCCGCGGGCCAAATACAAAAAGTGTCGCGACATATCATTTCGATACTTAATACCATTAACCGACACTGCCTGGGCTTGACCTGACTAACCCTGCGAAACCGATCTATTTTTAGTAACAGAGTTATCTCCCCAAACACTGTTTACCCTTGTGTTCATATCTCCTCCTAAACCGTAACCGGTTTAACAAATCTGAAGTGTGGAAATGGTTGTGCAACTCTTGGCGACAAATCTCCACCAAAAAAAATTGATTTCGATCAACTTCCTGTTTACGCGTTTTTGACGCGAAGTTTGTCGAAAACGTAAAAGTTGGACGATTTCGATGAAACTTGGTTTCCTAGTAGATTAGGGAGTCCTTATTACATATCCGGACTTTAAATTTTTTTTCGGTCCTCCATTTTTAAAATGGCCGCCATTGAAATTTTGTGTTCGCTATAACTTAAAAACCGTAATAAATAGAAGCGCACAATAAATTTAAAAAATGTTCCTCTCATTGAGATCTTCATTTGATATAACAGGTCGAACACTGTACGACAAACAATTTTTGAGTTACAGCCCTTGACGCGTTTCGGTTAAACGGTTTTTGGGTAATAACTTTAAAACGGTTCGAGATAATATAGTAAACATATGGGTTTTTTGTGACTGTCATTATGAGTCCTTCAATTTAAGACCAAAGTTGAATGGTAACGGGCAGCCATTTTCAAAATGGCCGCCATCAGAAACTGTTTTTTGAGTATAACACAAAAACTGTAAAAAAATTAAGCAGACAGTACATGGAAAAAATGTTCGCCACGTCGAAAGCTACAAAAAATGTTTCAGGTGCGAAAGCGTAAAACTTGTCGTTTTTGAGTTACGGCCCTTGATTCGTAATTTGAAAATGGTTTTTTAATTATAACTTTTAAACGGTTACAGATGGTGAATGAAATGTAGGGTTTATTTGATAGAGAATTAAAAGACCTACAATTTGAGTCCAAACAGTATATGATTCAGTTGACTGGTTCCAAAATGGCGGCCAAAACAAGTTTCGCGAAACACGTTTTTTGCCCATAACTTGAAAACCATAACAGATAGTATAGTAAACATGTATACTTAAATGAATCAGAATGCCAAGACCTACAATTTGAGTCCAAGGTCAAAGGTCATGGGTCAAGGTCATTCCCTAGCAACAAGGTAACGTTTATGAAAAGTCCATAGCAACCATATATATTCTTAACCAAGACTACTTTCTGAGTTTAGAGTTAAAATTTTTCAACCGGAAGTAACCCTTAGTCCATAGCAACCGTCATAAAAGTCCTTAGCAACCATACCTTTTCTGATTTCAGGCTCACTGCTCTTTAATCTGGAACATTTTTCGCAACTTATAATTTCATACTATTGTCAAAAACAGACTCAAACAGCCTAACCGAACATAACGGTTATCATAAGACTAACAAAAACATGGGAAAGACCTCACATTTGTTCTCTGAACAAATGACTTTTTAATTATTCTTCTTTTTCTTCCGCGGGCCAAATACAAAAAGTGTCGCGACATATCATTTCGATACTAAATACCATTAACTGACACTGCCTGGGCTTGACCTGACTAACCCTGCGAAACCGATCTATTTTTAGTTACAGAGTTATCTCCCCAAACACTGTTTACCCTTGTGTTCATATCTCCTCCTAAACAGTAACCGGTTTAACAAATCTGAAGTGTGGAAATGGTTGTGCTACTCTTGGCGACAAATCTCAACCAAAAAAATTTGTTTTCGATCAACTTCCTGTTTACGCGTTTTTGACGCGAAGTTTGTCGAAAACGTAAAAGTTGGACGATTTCGATGAAACTTGGTTTCTTAGTAGATTAGGGAGTCCTGATTACATATCCGGACTTGAAATTTTGTTTCGGTCCACCATTTCTAAAATGGCCGCCATTGAAATTTTGTGTTCGCTATAACTCAAAAACCATAATTAATAGAAGCATATAATAAATTTGAAAAATGTTCCTCTCATTGAAATCTGCATTTGATATAACAGGTCGAACACTGTACGACAAACTATTTTTGAGTTACAGCCCTTGACGCGTTTCGGTTATACAGTTTATGTGTAATAACTTGAAAACGGTTTGAGATAACATAGTAAACATATGGGTTATTTGAGACCGTAAACTTATGCCCTCCGATATAAAACCAAAGTCGCATGGCTACGGTCAGCCATTTTCAAAATGGCCGCCATCGGAAATTGTTTTTTGAGTATAACACAAAAACTGTAAAAAATTTAAGCGGACAATACATGGAAAAAATGTTCGTCACGTCGAAAGCTACAAAAAATGTTTCAGGTGCGAAAGCGTAAAACTTGTTGTTTTTGAGTTACGGCCCTTGATTCGTAATTAAAAAATGGTTTTTTAATTATAACTTCTAAACGGTTACAGATGGTGAATAAAATGTAGGGTTCATTTGATAGAGAATTAAAAGACCTACAATTTGAGTCCAAACAGTGTATGATTTGGTTGACTGGTTCCAAAATGGCGGCCAAAACAAGTTTCGCGAAACACGTTTTTTGCCCATAACTTGAAAACCATAACAGATAGTATAGTAAACATGTATACTTAAATGAATCAGAATGCCAAGACCTACAATTTGAGTCCAAGGTCAAAGGTCATGGGTCAAGGTCATTCCCTAGCAACAAGGTAACATTTATGAAAAGTCCATAGCAACCATATATATTCTTAACCAAGACTACTTTCCGAGTTTAGAGTTAAAATTTGTCAACCGGAAGTAACCCTTAGTCCATAGCAACCAACAAAATGTCCTTAGCAACCATCCTTTTTCTGACACTAGGCCCCTTGATCTTTATTCTGGAACCTATTTGATAACTATTGGTAACCACATATCGAAAACGAAATGACTCATTTGTCTATAGTACTTGTATTGGACACCATAATGCTAACATGCTAAAGCGACAGAGAGACAAGAGACAGGGAAAGACCTCTCATTTGTTCTCTGAACAAATGGCATTTTAATTAAGGTCTTTCCCTTCCACAGAAGGAAAGACCTTACTGTATTTCTTATGATTATTATTTTTTTTTTCTGCCGCAGATGTCAAAAAAGTGTCGCGACTTATCATTACGAAACTTAGTACTATTAATCGACACTACCAGGGCTCGACTTGAGTTGGCCTGCGAAACCGATCTATTTTTAGTAACGGAGTTATCTGCCCGGAACCCAAAAACCTTGTCTGCAGATAAAGTCAGAAACCGTAACCGTTATCAAAAATCTGAAGCAGGGAAAATGTTGCTAGACTCCTGGTCATCATTCGTCACGCAAAAATTTTTTTTTCAATCAACTTCCTGGTTACGCGTTTTTGACCCGAAAAGTGTCACGACTCGTCAAATTTTTTTTCTTCAAAACGGTTTGTCCTAGAGACTTGGGACCTTCACCAATCATCCTAGGTGACATATGTTACATCTAAAAATGTCAAGGTCAAAGGTCAAATCTCAAGGTCAGAGGTCATGGTACACCTTGTCTGCAGTATAGCTAAATCAAAGCGCTAAAGCGTTTAAAGGCAAGCGAAATATATAAGAACTATAATAGATTTATTCTCTGTTAAAGTATATTGTTCAAAATGTTTGCGAATTATTAATTTTGGTGAGCGAAGAAAGGATCGTCATGCAAATGCCCTCAAATTTAAAGTTAATGAACACAATTGCACACACAAGAGAGGTATCGTGTAAAACGGTATCGATTGAAACACCCCTTCGTTTAAAATGCACTCGTCCCAATGATGTGTATTTTGTACTGATTTTATGAATGGTGAAGCTAGAATCTGAATCCATGCATTGACCAATCAAATAAGAGAAATATTTATACGAACCAATCAAGTAATAGATCTAGATGAATACATAATGTAAATTCTATCGCCTTTAACTAAAAAGTTCGTCATGTAAGATGCAAAGGAATAAATAAAACTTGTGCCGGTCATATAAAATGCCAATAAAAATTGAGATTTATAGAAGTGTATATCATGTTAACAAATATTGAAAGGTAATATAGAAAATAAAGCAATTTATTCCAGACTGGATGCAGGAAAATCACTCCGTCTAGACAGAAAAAAAACGCGAAAATCATCACTACTCTATAGACTCCATAAGGCTTCGCTGGCGCTTGCCTAAAAACCATACAAAATTGAAGCAGACATGTAATGAGGAAAATACTCGTCTCATTTAGACCTTTATTTGATATAAAGGGTTGAACACTGTACGACAAACGGTTTTCGAGTTATGGCCCTTGAGACGTTTCGGCTTATTCGTTTTTGGCTTATAACTTTTAAACCATCAAAGAAAATATAGTAAACATATGGTTTTTTTGTGACCGTCATTAAGAGTCCTTCAATTTAAGACCAAAGTCGAATGGTTACAGGCAGCCATTTTCAAAATGGCCGACACTGTAAACAGTTTTTAAGAAATAACACCTAAACCGTACAAAATTGAAGCGGACAATACATGGGAAAAATGTTCGCCATGTCGAGATCTACAAAAAGTGTTACAGGTGCGAAAGCGTAAAACTTGTTGTTTTTGAGTTATCACCCTTGATTCGTATTTTTAAAATGATTTTTGTTTATAACTTTTTAACCATAAAAGATGGTGAATGAAACATAGGGTTTATTTGAAAGAGAATTGAATTGCCTACAATTTGAACCCAAACAGTACATGATTCAGTTGAACGGTTTCAAAATGGCGGCCAAAACAAGTTTCGCTAAGCACGTTTTTTGCCCATAACTTGAAAACCATAACAAATAGTATAGTAAACATGTATACTTAAATGAATCAGAATGCAAAGAGCTAAAATTTGAGTCAGAGGTCAAAGGTCATGGGTCAAGGTCATTCCCTAGCGACAAGGTAACCATAATGAAAAGTCCATAGAAACCATACATATTCTTAAACAAGACTACTTTCTGAGTTAAGATGTAAGTTTTTGCAACCGGAAGTGACATTTAGTCCATAGCAACCAACATAAAAGTCCTTAGCAACCATACTTTTTCTGACTGTAGGCCCCCTTATCTTCATTCTGGAGCCTATATCACAATAATTGGCAACATCTTGTCATAAACAAAGTGACTCAAATGTCATTAGTACTTGTATAAAATACCATAACAAAAACATAAGACAGGGAAAGACCTCACATTTGTTCTCTGAACAAATGACTTTTTAATTAAGGTCTTTCCCTTCCACAGAAGGAAAGACCTTACTGTATTTCTTATGATTATTATTTTTTTTTTTCTGCCGCAGATGTCAAAAAAGTGTCGCGACCTATCATTACGAAACTTAGTACTATTAATCGACACTACCAGGGCTCAACCTGAGTCGGCCTGCGAAACCGATCTATTTTTAGTAACGGAGTTATCTGCCCGGAACCCAAAAACCTTGTCTGCAGATAAAGTCAGAAACCGTAACTGTTATCAAAAATCTGAAGTAAAGAAAATGTTGCTAGACTCCTGGTCATCATTCGTCACGCAAAAAAATTTTTTTCGATCAACTTCCTGGTTACGCGTTTTTGACCCGAAAAGTGTCACGACTCGTCAAATTTTTTTTCTTCAAAACGGTTTGTCCTAGAGACTTGGGACCTTCACCAATCATCCTAGAAGACATATGTTACATCTAAAAATGTCAAGGTCAAAGGTCAAATCTCAAGGTCAGAGGTCATGGTACACCTTGTCTGCAGTATAGCTCAAAAACCATACAAAATTGAAGCAGACATGTAATGAGGAAAATACTCGTCTCATTTAGACCTTTATTTGATATAAATGGTCGAACACTGTACGACAAACCGTTTTCGAGTTATGGCCCTTGACGCGTTTCGGCTTATTCGTTTTTGGCTTATAACTTTTAAACCATCAAAGATAATATAGTAAACATATGGGTTTTTTTTGACCGTCATTATGAGTCCTTAAATTTAAGACCAAAGTCCAATGGTTACGGGCAGCCATTTTCAAAATGGCCGACACCCTTAACAGTTTTTATGAAATAACACTTAAACCGTACAAAATTGAAGCGAACAATACATGGGAAAAATATTCCCCATGTCGAAATCTACAAAAAATGTTTCAGGTGCGAATGCGTAAAACTTGTCGTTTTTGAGTTATTGCCCTTGATTCGTATTTTTAAAATGATTTTTGTTTATAACTTTTTAACCATAAAAGATGGTGAATGAAACATAGGGTTCATTTGATAGAGAATTAAAATACCTACAATTTGAACCCAAACAGTACATGATTCGGTTGAACGGTTTCAAAATGGCGGCCAAAACAAGTTTCGCGAAACACGTTTTTTGCCCATAACTTGAAAACCATAACAGATAGTATAGTAAACATGTATACTTAAATGAATCAGAATGCAAAGAGCTACAATTTGGGTCCAAGGTCAAAGGTCATGGGTCAAGGTCATTCCCTAGCAACAAGGTAACCTTAATGAAAAGTCCATAGCAACCATACATATTCTTAAACCAGACTACTTTCTGAGTTAAGATGTTAGTTTTTTCAACCGGAAGTGACATTTAGTCCATAGCAACCGACATAAAAGTCCTTAGCAACCATACTTTTTCTGACTCTAGGCCCCCTGATCTTCATTCTGGAGCCTATATCACAATAATTAGCAACATCTTGTCATAAACAAAGTGACTCAAATGTCTCTAGTACTTGTATAAAATAACATAACAAAAACATAAGACAGGGAAAGACCTCACATTTGTTCTCTGAACAAATGACTTTTTAATTAAGGTCTTTCCCTTCCACAGAAGGAAAGACCTTACTGTATTTCTTATGATTATTATTATTATTTTTTTTTTTCTGCCGCAGATGTCAAAAAAGTGTCGCGACCTATCATTACGAAACTTAGTACTATTAATCGACACTACCAGGGCTCGACTTGAGTCGGCCTGCGAAACCGATCTATTTTTAGTAACGTAGTTATCTGCCCGGAACCCAAAAACCTTGTCTGCAGATAAAGTCAGAAACCGTAACCATTATCAAAAATCTGAAGCAGGGAAAATGTTGCTAGACTCCTGGTCATGATTCGTCACACAAAAAATTGTTTTTCGATCAACTTCCTGGTTACGCGTTTTTGACCCGAAAAGTGTCACGACTCGTCAAAATTTTTTTCTTCAAAACGGTTTGTCCTAGAGACTTGGGACCTTCACCAATCATCCTAGGTGACATATGTTACATCTAAAAATGTCAAGGTCAAAGGTCAAATCTCAAGGTCAGAGGTCATGGTACACCTTGTCTGCAGTTAAGCTCAAAAACCATACAAAATTGAAGCAGACATGTAATGGGAAAAATACTCGTCTCATTTAGACCTTTATTTGATATAAATGGTCAAACACTGTACGACAAACCGTTTTCGAGTTATGGCCCTTAACGCGTTTCGGCTTATCTGTTTTTGGCTTATAACTTTTAAACCGTCAGAGATAATATAGTAAACATATGGGTTTTTTGTGACCGTCTTTATATGTCCTTCAATTTAACACCAAAGTCGAATGGTTACGGGCAGCCATTTTTAAAATGGCTGACACCGTAAACAGTTTTTATGAAATAACACTTAAACCGTACAAAATTGAAGCGGACAATACATGGAAAAAATGTTCGCCATGTCGAAATCTACAAAAAGTGTTTCAGGTGCGAAACCGTAAAACTTGTCGTTTTTGAGTTATCGCCCTTGATTCTTATTTTTAAAATGATTTTTTGTTTATAACTTTTAAACCATAAAAGATGATGAATGAAACATATGGTTCATTTGATAGAGAATTAAAAGACCTACAATTTGAGTCCAAACAGTGTATGATTCGGTTGACCGGTTTCAAAATGGCGGCCAAAACAAGTTTCGTATAACACGTTTTTTGCCCATAACTTGAAAACCATAACAGATAGTATAGTAAACATGTATACTTAAATGAATCAGAATGCAAAGAGCTACAATTTAAGCCCAAGGTCAAAGGTCATGGGTCAAGGTCATTCCCTAGCAACAAGGTAACCTAAATGAAAAGTCCATAGCAACCATACATAGTCTTAATCAAGACTACTTTCTAAGTTTAGATGTAAGTTTTTTTTTCAACCGGAAGTTACATTTATTCCATAGCAACCGACATAAAAGTCCTTAGCAACCATACTTTTTCTGACTCTAGGTCCCCTGATCTTCATTCTGGAGCCTATATCACAATAATTGGCAACATCTTGTCATAAACAAAGCGACTCAAATGTCTTTAGTACTTGAATAAAATACAACAATAAAAACATAATACAGGGAAAGACCTCACATTTGTTCTCTGAACAAATGACTTTTTAATTATTATTTTTTTTTTTTCTGCCGCAGATGTCAAAAAAGTGTCGCGACCTATCATTACGAAACTTAGTACTATTAATCGACACTACCAGGGCTCGACTTGAGTCGGCCTGCGAAACCGATCTATTTTTAGTAACGGAGTTATCTGCCCGGAACCCAAAAACCTTGTCTGCAGATAAAGTCAGAAACCGTAACCGTTATCAAAAATCTGAAGCAGGGAAAATGTTGCTAGACTCCTGGTCATCATTCGTCACGCAAAAAATTTTTTTTCGATCAACTTCCTGGTTACGCGTTTTTGACCCGAAAAGTGTCACGACTCGTCGAATTTTTTTTCTTCAAAACGGTTTGTCCTAGAGACTTGGGACCTTCACCAATCATCCTAGGTGACATATGTTACATCTAAAAATGTCAAGGTCAAAGGTCAAATCTCAAGGTCAGAGGTCATGGTACACCTTGTCTGCAGTATAGCTCAAAAACCATACAAAATTGAAGCAGACATGTAATGAGAAAAATACTCGTCTCATTTAGACCTTTATTTGATATAAAGGGTTGAACACTGTACGACAAACGGTTTTCGAGTTATGGCCCTTGATGCGTTTCGGCTTATTCGTTTTTGGCTTATAACTTTAAAACCATCAAAGATAATATAGTAAACATATGGGTTTTATGTGACCGTCATTAAGAGTCCTTCAATTTAAGACCAAAGTCGAATGGTTATAGGCAGCCATTTTCAAAATGGCCGACACTGTAAACAGTTTTTATGAAATAACACCTAAACCGTACAAAATTGAAGCGGACAATACATGGGAAAAATATTCCCCATGTCGAAATCTACAAAAAATGTTTCAGGTGCGAAAGCGTAAAACTTGTCGTTTTTGAGTTATTGCCCTTGATTCGTATTTTTAAAATGATTTTTTGTTTATAACTTTTTAACCATAAAAGATGGTGAATGAAACATAGGGTTCATTTGATAGAAAATTAAAATACCTACAATTTGAAACCAAACAGTACATGATTCGGTTGAACGGTTTCAAAATGGCGACCAAAACAAGTTTCGCGAAACACGTTTTTTGCCCATAACTTGAAAACCATAACAGATAGTATAGTAAACATGTATACTTAAATGAATCAGAATGCAAAGAGCTACAATTTGGGTCCAAGGTCAAAGGTCATGGGTCAAGGTCATTCCCTAGCAACAAGGTAACCTTAATGAAAAGTCCATAGCAACCATACATATTCCTAAACCAGACTACTTTCTGAGTTAAGATGTTAGTTTTTTCAACCGGAAGTGACATTAAGTCCATAGCAACCGACATAAAAGTCCTTAGCAACCATACTTTTTCTGACTCTAGGCCCCCTGATCTTCATTCTGGAGCCTATATCACAATAATTGGCAACATCTTGTCATAAACAAAGTGACTCAAATGTCTTTAGTACTTGTATAAAATAACATAACAAAAACATAAGACAGGGAAAGACCTCACATTTGTTCTCTGAACAAATGACTTTTTAATTATTCTTCTTCTTCTTATTATTATTCTTCCACTTAGTCGTGAACTTGTCCGGATATCCCAGAGAAAACGACTCCACATATCAATATGAAACTTGGCAGGATAATAGATTGTAAAAAAAGGAAGCTTCGTGGATAATCGGAATTTTCAAAATGGCCGCCGTTTCCATGGAAACAGGAAAATAGACTAAATATTGGACATTGCAATATCTCGGTAACCTAGGTGCGCAGGGTTCTGAAATTTTGTAGGTTGATAGAGCAAAACATTCTCTTTAATAATATGAAAAAAAAAATTGAAGCGATATTTACGGTTTTCGAGATATAAATAAAAATGTGATTTCTCAAGGGAGATAATCGGGTCGAAATTTTCAAAGTGCTCTGATTTACATGAAAATTGATATTTAGGTTTTTTTTTGACATGCTGAAGAGAATAGTGGCAAATACGGGTCGTTTGGGGGACTTTGTGACTTGCTTGCAATCACAGTTAATACTTGTTAATCATTGTAATGATCCTGCCCCTTGAGGGACCTTAATTGGTAATAAAATATGTCTTATGTCTTATGTCTTATGCAACTTTTTGCAGATGCATGCTTTCGTCTCGGGCTTATATTTAAGCTGGATGAAAGAGGAACATCCGATGCACCCTTTTATTGAGTTTGAGTTAGTAATATGCAAAGTTTCATACCTTAATTTGCGTGTTGCAATTACAAATGAGTGCATGGTGCATAATAAGTTTTCTTCATTTGCTTGTTGAGTTTACGAATGAGCCGTAGGCAAAGATTTCTACATTTGCTTGTTGCATTTACGACAGATCTATCGGACGTAATAGCTTGTTGTAGTAGACCACCTTTTAATTTTTCTGCTGCTAAGTTCAATGCATGATCAGTAGTACCAAATACTGCACTGATCTGATAATACTTCTCTCTTATGTTCCCAATCATAGGGTACCAGATACTGCACTGCATGGTCTGATGTCACTCAAATACCTCCACCCTCTTATGTTCCCAAGTAACTCTGTTTTCACAATCATTGACCACAGGGGCTTAAGAATTCGGGTCATAAATATCGACCTCAAAAAATCGGGGACAACGGTGTCGAAATTAGTACAAGCCCTGGCATATCGAATAAGTTGTGAAATATACACCCCATATGGTGGTAAAGTGGGTATGTTACTTTCCAGATTAGGAAAATTAATAATTTGAAAATTAAAATCATCTCTTTTGTGGTTTATTTTGGTACTTGGGTGACCACCCGAGTCAAATTTGAGATACAAATCCAAGAAATTATGACGTTAAGCACGTAACTCTCTAACTCTGGAGGATAAATTGAAGGAATCTATCTTGCAAACGATGCGTTATTGACAGAGAGGACATCATCAATATATCTGAAAGTGAGATTAAAGGATTTAGTTTCTTCAATCTTTTGTTCTTAATGAGTTGCTGAAGAATTTCAGTCTCGTAAAAGTATAACATTAAGTCGTCCAGGAGAGGGGCACAATTTGTGCCCTTTGGAATGCCAACATGTTGTTGCTCTCCTACAAATGTGACAAATATGTTGTCAATAAGGTAATCAAGCAAGCTGCAAATTTGGTCCCTTAAGTTTTTAAAATTGTTTAGAGAAATATGTAAAATTATAGACCAACGCAAGAAAATTCTTAGAATTAGAAAATGTCTTTTTAATTAGTTCTTTCAGTCGGCATTTTAATTTGTCGTGATGTAATGTGGTGTATAAATTTAAAAACTCGAAAGTTTTCAAAGAGTAAATTTCAGAAAATGATCGAGATTAGGATTTTTATGTATAACATCAAGTCGTCCACTGGAGAGGGCACAATTTGTGCCCATTGGAATGCCAACTTGTTGTTGCTCTCCTACAAATGTGACAAATATGTTGTCAATAAGGTAATCAAGCATGCGTCTCGGGCTTATATTTAAGCTGGATGAAAGAGGAACATCCGATGCACCCTTTTATTGAGTTTGAGTTAGTAATATGCAAAGTTTCATACCTTAATTTGCGTGTTGCAATTACAAATGAGTGCATGGTGCATAATAAGTTTTCTTCATTTGCTTGTTGAGTTTACGAATGAGCCGTAGGCAAAGATTTCTACATTTGCTTGTTGCATTTACGACAGATCTATCGGACGTAATAGCTTGTTGTAGTAGACCACCTTTTAATTTTTCTGCTGCTAAGTTCAATGCATGATCAGTAGTACCAAATACTGCACTGATCTGATAATACTTCTCTCTTATGTTCCCAATCATAGGGTACCAGATACTGCACTGCATGGTCTGGTGTCACTCAAATACCTCCACCCTCTTATGTTCCCAAATAACTCTGTTTTCACAATCATTGACCACAGGGGCTTAAGAATTCGGGTCATAAATATCGACCTCAAAAAATCGGGGACAACGGTGTCGAA
>CAXARO010001717.1:0-31839 GCA_963971305.1 Arcuatula senhousia
TTACCTTTGTCACATCATCATCTACATGTGCCGCCCTGGTAACTACATAGCAAAATTTATGAAACTATGATAAAAAACAAGATGAAGTAAACAATTTACAAAGCTATCCAAATTTTTTCTAAGTTAAAATTGATAGAAAAACAGTAACAAGAGGCTCCCAGGAGCCTGAATCGCTCACCTGGTCTTGATGTCGACCCTATAAAAACTTTTCTAGAGCTAAATGAGCTGAATGTATAAGCAAGAAAATGCTTTTCTCTATCTGTAATAGTTTTCATTTTAAAGGCCAAAAACATGAAAAAACCTTATTTTAAGGGTCGTAACCCCTATAAGGGGTAATCTGACAACTATCACCCTATGTAACTTTTGTAGAGCTAAATGAACTCAACATTTAAGCAAGCAACAGCTTTTCTCTATCTGCTATAGTTTTCATTCTATAGGCCAAAAACATGAAAAAACATCATTTTAGGGGCCGAAACCCAGTATAAGGGGACATCTGACAACTTCGACCCTATGGAGACTTTTGTAGAACTAAATAAGCTGATCATTTAAGCAAGCAACAGCTTCTCTCTATCTGCTATAGTTTTCATTTCTTAGGCCAAAAATATAACAAAACGTTATTTTAGGGGCTGTAACCCCTTTAAGGGGTCATCTGACAACTTCGACCCTATGGAAACTTTTGTAGGGCTACATGAGCTGACCATTTATGCAAGCAACAACTCTTCTCTATCTGTCATAGTTTTCATTTTATAAGCCAAAAACATGAAAAAATGCTATTTTTCACCTTTAAGGGGCCGTAACTCCTATAAGGGGTCATCTGACAACTTCAACTCAATGAAGACTTTAGTAGAGCTTTTGATGCTGAAGCAGAAGCGTGGCATCAGATTTCTTCTATCTCTTATACTTTTTGATTTACAAGCCAAAAACAGTAGTCTGACCCCCCTGGTCTATTTTTAGTAACAGCGGCCATGTTGTTTAGAGGGCGGTCACCATTTGTGCAATCCTAGTAGAGGATATCCCATAGATGAAGTGTGCAAAGTTTCAAAGCAATCCCTTCAGTCGTTTCAGAGGAGAAGATTTTCAAAGAAAAGTTAACGACGACGACGACGGACGACGACAGACGACGACGACGGACGACAAGTGATGGCAATAGCTTACATGGACCTTCGGTCCAGGTGAGCTAAAAAGGAAATATCTCTTAAAACGTTGATACACAATTTTGGTCCTGAAATACTTTTGGTAGATTACTCCATGAGGTTTACAATTCTGTAGTGCTAACTTTTCCTCTAGCTCTTACAGTTGAAGAAAATGATAAAGTTCAATAACTATGCGAGTGAGTTGGTGTTTAAAGCCCTTCCAACACTTTATAAGTTATACATGTATAATGGCAGGAACATGACGGATGATAAAAGGAACATGATATAATCATAAAATAAGCATGAAATGATGATAGAAAATTGAGCAAAAACTGCAAAAATGGTCATTTTGATAATACTAGAATATTGACAAAGTCAGAAAGGGCCCAGCGGCAAAAAATTTAAGTGTTTTCAAAATCATACGAAATTTGATTATAACCACTAAGGCATGTTCCACGGAATGTGTATGAAACTTCAGAGCTGTATTGTTGAATAGCATTTGAGTTTTATTGTTCAAAAATTCTAATTCTCAAAATCTGTGATTTACCATCAAAAATGAAGTTTTTTCCAAAAATTTAAAACAGATTTGCACAAAATTTTACTATACAAATCATCACATGCTACTTAGCAGCTGTACAAAGTTTCAGAACTGTATTATTAATAGTTTTTGAGTTTTGATGTTTTAACAAAGTCCAATTCTCAAAATCTGTGATTTTCGATAAAAAAGGAGTCATCCAAAAAACAACTCAGTCAATAAAGAGAATGTAGAGCTAATTTGAATGTGACCAAAGGAGGGCTTCTTGAGATTTTTCCTACCTCTTATTCTTCTTGAGCTACTTATACCTAAATGCATAATGGTCTGACCCCCAAATGTTCTATTTCTAGCAATGGTGGCCATGTAAAAAGTTGGTTGGTGAGCATAAATTTCACAAACAATTAGTAGACAAAGCATTTCAGAAAAGTTAATGGATGACAAACGGGGGACCCATTCAAAGTGATTTGAACTCATTGCAGGCCAAAAGAGTCATTTATGATACTTAAGTTGGCAACTCTTCAAATTGTTGGGGGAGACCATGAATGTTTGGACAAAAACATTTATTTAAAGAATATCTCAATTTAAATAAAAAATCAACTATTGTTAATCATAACAAATAGTTCATTAAATTTTTTATACTTCATTCATCTTTTGGCGCAAATATCATATTTCTTCTACAATTAAGTTTAAATGGGTGATCACTGATCCTGATCTTCATGCTATCAAACATGAACGACCTTGTTGATTGTTCATCTACGTGACTTAGTTTGGTGACCCTATTTTTGCTTTTAAAAACTAAAAGGTCCTCCATTACCCTAAGTAAAAACAAAAATCAGGATGAATGATAGTATTAACTACCAAAAACAGCCTTTTATATCTAGTTTAAACCTTCAATGATTATGTATTACTTGTTAGTAAGATATAAATAGGATTGAGACAGATTACATTAAGAGCACATTGACAGCACTTTTCCCTAGTTGTTCAGATTTTATTCTGTACATTCATCTTTTTCTCTTCATTTTTTGGGGAAAATGTATATGTAGAATGATCTAAGAACTTGTAACCAGTTACATGAGAGACTTAAACAAAATTAATGCATAAATTATACAACAAATACTCATACCAAGGACTTTAGGAGAATTGACTTAAACTAACATTTAAAAATAAGTGTATGCACCCAGACAACAGGTTTTAAATTCTCAAGGACAAAATACTTTAAAAAGCTTGGGGTCGTGAAATATAGGTGACAATCTTTACCTCCATACACCTGAGAAGTCTCATTTTTTTATCTTGAATGTTATATAATTCATCTCTTGTCTAGATAAGTGTTATAACCCTTTTAATAATTTATGAGAACTTAATATGAAAAAAGATTTTTTGTATTGTGTTTCTTTACCAGATTTAAAATATCCTACACAAAGTATTGGCATGTATCATCAGTCTATTGTATCATGCTGGATCTCTGAATACCCTTTGGAAGCACCTTAGTTCCATTTTGTTTTTACAAGAATTGCTGATTTCACAGTTTGGTTGTGTCAGTTTCGTGTTTTTGCAGTGTTATAAGAATCAAAGAGGCACCAATGGGGCATTCGAGTGTCAAAAGTTCGAAAGGGCAACAACAAAACCGGTAAACACGAAAAAAACAGCACAAAGAAACACAAAATCAACTAAATGGAAATCAACAACGCGAACTCAAGTCGTAACATGAGTGAACTCAGGTTCTCCGGAAGAGTAAACAGTTCCTGCTTGCTAAAGCACACCCATCAGGAGTGTCCTGTGGTTTGAAGTGAGTTTGTGTGAGTTGAATGAATGAAAAAGAAAACACAGCATGAAATTTAAATCCTTATGATGGAAATCAGGATCTTTTTAGCTTGCCAATTTTAACTTGTTAAATTTCAAATGAATGTAATCTACATTTTGAGAAAAATGCATTTCTGATCTCTTTCAAAGATGGGTTCTGACAATGCGAATGCTCATTTTACATGAAAAGCGCCATCAATCTGCAATAAAACACTGAGATCGATATCTTCAAAGATTACCCAAGTACCATGAAAGCAATTTACCCTTAACCCTAAAAAAAATAGGATCATTAAAGCACTAAACAACTTTAAAACAAAATTGTTACAACAAAGATAATCAATTATTACAAAAACAGTTTTCTAATCAAATTTGTAAAAAGTTATGTCACATTTAGTTGAAACATTTAAAATAGTAATTTCTTAAGAATTAAATTGTATTCAAATATGGCCATATCAACACCTAATTATAAATGGTAACATGTGTCTGAGGCCATGATTCTGTTATAAGAAATACAAAATAGATTTACTCTGAAATTCCACACTTGGTCATTCTAAAAATATTTTTTATTGTGTAGTAATAAATACCAAGAGGCAAATTAGAAATAATAAAAGACAAAAATTTCTTCTTAACATGATTTTTCCTGAAAACAATGTCTAGTTAATGTACATTGATGTTTTGATAAAAATAGTGCTTCACTGCAAAGTACGTCACTAAACTGAAATATAGTGTCTTTTGAAACTTCATATGATGTACTTGGTATATACTATTAATTATTTAGTGAAATTCAGTAGAGTAAGTTTCAAAAAAGTTTCATTGAAACAACCAAATTCAGACCTTTATAGTGAGACTCAAGCATCTAGTCGACAATTTGGCGACAAATTTCTTTGATCTTTTAATTTTTTCCTTTGATCTTTCAATTTTTTGTCAAATCTCATCCACGCAGGTCATAAAAACTTGGCAGCCCTGCAAATTCATGAAGATTTTCCCAAAATATTTTGGATTTGAATAGTTAGCTGCATGGATTGAGCAAACGCATTTCATACTATGTACAACATTTCCATGAAATACACTTATTTTTCCCACTTATTTGTATCTGGTTCTTTTTTGGAACCTTTTATAATAATAAAATGTTGCATGTTTTCAATAAAGATCTTAGGACATGTTGATTTAATTACAGCTCTTTAAGTGTTCTAAAATGTTGACGGCTGGTGCAACAGATCAATTTTCAAATAAGAAAGGACAGTTGCAAAATAACTTTGATCTCTAAGGACATAAAAGCAGCAACATTCTATTCTTTCCTGTCTGAATCATGAGCTATATAGCCTATAGAAATCATTTCTGTTTTTGAAGAAATTATTTTTCTCTTTCAACTTTAATTCATGAACATTGGCAACTCTTTTAAGTGTCAAAACACACAGATCTCACATCATTTTACCTTTAATTGGTCACAGATCTGATCACTCATCAGACCAAGGTCACAGATCTGATCACTCATCAGACCAAATGTCAAGGCACTTACATCCTAGCTCCTTTGTTCTAATCAGGGGTGATCTGAGCAATATCATCCTTTGGAATACCCTGTTCTACTTTTTCAACTCTATCATTCATTTCTTTTGCCGTCAGGGTGATCTTTTACTGACATGCAGCATCCTAATGTAATAACTATTACTGATCACTCATCAGACCAAATGTCAAGGCACTGATCACTCATCAGACCAAATGTCACATATCTGATCACTCATCAGACCAAATGTCAAGGTACTGATCACTCATCAGACCAAATGTCAAGGTACTACTGATCACTCATTACTCAACCAAATGTCACAGCACTGATCACTCATCATTTATCCAAATGTTAATAACAGATAACACATTTGATTACTCATCATGCGACCAAATGTTACAGAAATGATCATACATCATTCAATCAAACACATGTATTATTGAATTGATCACACATCATTCACCCAAATGTTACAGAACTGATCACACTTCATTCACACAAATGTTACAGAACTGATCACACTTCATTCACCCAAATGTTACTGAACTGATCACACTTCATTCACCAAAATGTTACAGAACTGATCACACTTCATTCACCCAAATGTAACAGAACTGATCACACATCATTCACCCCAATGTTACAGAACTGATCACACTTCATTCACCCAAATGTAACAGAACTGATTACACATCATTCACCCAAATGTTACAAAACTGATCACACTTCATTCACCCAAATGTAACAAAACTGATCACACCTTATTCAACCAAATGTAACAAAACTGATCACACTTCATTCACCAAAATGTTACAGAACTGATCACACATCATTCACCTAAATGTTACAAAACTGATCACACTTCATTCACCCAAATGTAACAAAACTGATCACACCTTATTCAACCAAATGTTACAGAAGTGTTGAACTTCAGTCAACCAAATGTTTCATTACATCAATGTATTGCATTAGATTCATTATTCCAGAGGTTGTGGAGTATTAGTTATGATTTCCTTGACAGAGCTTCATATCTGACACCCAAAATGCATAAGGTTATGTTGCTACTCTGTTGTTGTCCTTACTTAAGAAGACATTTTATGAAAGACACCATGTGCTCATAGACATCTCTCAGATGAGTACAGATGTTGGTTTGTCATAGAGTGTTTGTATTATCATCCTTAACAGACTTGACCCACACTAAATTGATCATTGGCAATGTGACAGATGTATTATAACCTGAGATCACTATTATTTGTATGAGAGTTTTAATGTGTTGCTGATTTCAGTTTGGTTGTATGTGTATTTTGTATGCTGTATGGTTTGTTTTCATCTTTTTTTTTCATGTCTACTGATTTTGTTCATTTGTATCTAAATGCTCCATTGGTACTTCTTTGCTTCTTATTATAATACCAATCAAACATCATTCCAAGTATTGTGAAAAATGTTAATGAACTGATGACCAAATTTTCAACCAAATAAATTAACAGAAATGTGGTGGATCCAGAACTTTTCAAATGGGAGCTAGGGTGCGCAGTTAAAATAAAACTTCTGGGATCGCAATTGTTTCTTACAGTTCCTAACTAAATTTTTCTGTCAAACCAGAGTGCGTCCGCCCACCACACTGGTCCTAAATCAGCCTTTGTACTATACTGGTAACTTGTTTGACACTTCATAAAAAGTGCTTTGTTTCCCTGTTTATTCCTAACTATCTCATTTATTTTCATATTTCCATTCAGTCTACAACTGCTGCTGTCACTGACTTGGCATGGATTTCATAATTCATTGGTGCATAATTTCTGCATTACTTAAAAAAAAATCAAGACATTTTGATATTCTGTATGAATTAATAATGCTTGAGTTGATATTCAAGAAAATGTCTATCACTATTAAGGAATATGAGCATTTACCTGTCATTGCCGATAAGCAATTGTCATGCATAACCTGTATGCTGCATGGAACCTCATTCTGAAAAGATACATGCATATATCAAGTTAAATAGTGAAACATGCACTGTATTAACTTTACCCTAAATCTACAAGCAAATATATCTTTGAAGACTGTGAGTGCACCAATTTGAGGCATTCTACCTTCTTTACAAATTATAAGCATGATAAAAAACAAGAAATTTGTGAGTAAATGATCACTCGCTGGTGATCATACCCCTGCTTTTACAACAAATGCCTTGTATTAAATATAATTTTTCAGCAAACTGGAAGATGTTCCATCATTAGATACAAAAACAAATACATGTAACACAATACATCATATATCAAGCTTGTTACCAAATATTAGAAACCTAGTATAGTAGTTTCTAAGTTATAAGTGAATGAAAATGAAAGAAAAATTAAAAGTTATTAAAGATAACAGGAAGTAGATGTCCCATGGATCCAAAAAGGTATCCAACAATACATCATGTCCATATCAAGCTTCTTACAAAATATCATCAAACTAGGCATAACCATAGCCAAAATTTTTTTAGGGGGGGGGTCGATCGAGGGTTCAATTTTCAAAATATTCACTTTTTTAATAGTGCTTAACCAAATTTCAGCTTGTTTTTACTTATATTTTTCATTTCTTTTTCACCCAAGGTGGTTAAATGACCAAACCCTTGAACCCCCCCCGCCCCCTGGCTACAGAAATGCTAGGAACAATAGTTGCTAAGTTATGAGCAAATGAAAAAAAGTGTGATGGAACTATGAAACCACAGAACTACATACCGATAACTGTGGACAGATACAGGTAAAACACTGTATCCATCCTCCTCTTCTTTATAGAGGGATTAATGAAATGAGGGTGTTAATTAATGAATATATGTATATACGTGTACAAAATTCAATGAAAATCTGACTGATAAGTCTTAGGCTAAGGGTAAACCTGTGAAAAACACAGAATTTGTTACTCTTCTTTTAATATTCTTTCTTGTTTAGGTAAAAAAAAACACACATACAGTGCACAATTTAAAAAAAATCTCCTGGAGCCTCTTGTTTCACACAGCTTCTCACCAAACTTTCCTGTCAGACGGGAGGGCGCACCCCCAGTAAGCTGGTTCTAAATCCACCTTTGACATCTATGACAGTGCAATACATAAAATTTTGGAACCACAGTGTTGTTATTTTCAAAATCCACATCTCAGTGTTATGGGGTTAACACAGTATTATCCATGTATAAGGAGAAAAACTGACACCTTTTTTATTTAAAGTTCAGTTAAATGATACATTTCAGTAGCTGATTCAGAGGGGGCTAAGGATGTATCCTCCCCTTAAAAGATAATTTGAATTTTTTAGTATAAAACTGACCAAGCTATTTCAAATTTTCATAAAAAATAAAATTGACAACTACACCCCCTCTATCATTCAGACCTTATTTTTCAATATGATGCATATTAATAAAAAAATAGCTTACAAGTTATTAGTATCTGTCTTTCTAAGAATCATGCATGGTATATGATAATGGTGATTTACGGTAAAAAATAACACATGGGTTTCTTTACATTTTCTGAATCAAGATTATAGTGTTAGTTTGTTTTCCAGAAAGGTCTTAGTCATGGGAGAAATCAGTGTTTTGAATTGTAATGAAATGCATAGCAAAAAAGAGTTATCTCTTTTGTTTACAGTATTTATAAAAATTTGGTTGGGAACTGTATTAAACAAGAGGTCCCAGAAGGTTTTTAATAATTGCCCCCCCCCCCCCCCCCCTGTTTGAAAATTTCTGCTGGATCCGCCACAGCTCATGACCAACATCATAGAAACGAATGGCTGTTGTTTTTGTTTATAGGTGACCATTCTGTATTAGAAACTATGTTCAAACATATGTATTATTCTGCATGATTTTTAAAAAGACTGATACTTAACATCTGAGACAAAGGTACATGCATGTATTAATGTAAAATAATCTTTAAAATGATGCAAACCAGCTCAATCCTTAAATTTACTTACAAAAGTTATATAATCTTATGATAATTTTGTTTGCATAACTCAAGGACATTCCATTAACATTTCATGAATGTCCAAAACTTTCAATCTTAAAAGCTAATGTTGGTGCTTAATTTGGTTGAAAATAGACATCTAGTTTTTTTCCTGCTAATCCTCAATTAGCTTTCAAGCTTCAGGTATCTGCACTCATGAAGACAATATTAAATTGACATATCATGTTCATTAAGTAAATGCCCATTCATGACAACCTTAAATGCACTTGAAAAAACAACTTGATATTTATGTAAAGGAGGATGAGAATGAAAATCAACCTGACATGCTGCAGACAGACCTAGATTTGTCCCATAATATAATAAAGGTTACATAAATATTAGTATTTTTTTGCCAAATCTAATTAAATGCAGTGGGTGTAAGCTATTTACTAAAGCAGATTATTCTCTTGAAAACTGATATGTATATTACTTGATATGGTTTTAAAAATATGAATGATTTATTCTTTTGGAACAAATTTTAAAAATCTTTTTTTTTCATTTAGATTTTCAAACAATTTTAATGATAGATTTACTCCTAAATTATGCATGAGAAAATATGAAGTAGCATCATACTAACATACATAAAATAAGAATTTTAAAGTACCTCGCAGAGTGGGTGTCAATATATACAAGATTCAAGGTACAGGGCTGTTGCCAGGTTTCAGGATAGGGGGTGTGACGGAGGACCTAGGAGGGGGTCACCTCTCAGCTGGAGAAAATTTTCTAAAATTGAACCAATTTTTGTGGGTTTTAGTGCATTCCTAGAGAGTTTTCATTTTCATTTCTTTTGTAAAAAGGGTAATGATCACATCCAACACACCCAGTGTTCCAACGGCCTTGAGGTATACTTAACAACCAGGTATAGCACAATTCAAGGAATAACTTATTGAATCAATTATTATTGAAACTTAGAATCAAAACTAGAAAATGTGTTTATGAGCCACATGGATGGCCATCCCATTCTTGAAATGTCATTGACCTGTGATATGGACCTTTACCAAGAAATTAATCAAAAGTGTTAATGCATAAAATATAGGTGGCAGTGACCTTATTTCTAGTGGGTGGTGTCACGCTACCCAAGACACATCAAGTGGTGAAATATCATATTGCACCTCAACATCTAGTATCCAAGTTATGGACCTTAACCAAAGTCGTTCATGCCTAAAATATAGGTCACAGTGACCCAATTCAATTGGGTGTTGTCATGTAACCCAAGACACACCTAGTGGTAAAATACCATTGACCCTCAACATGTGGTATCCGAGATATGGACCTTCACCAAGAACTTAACCAAAGTCATCCATGTACAAAATATAGGTCAGAGTGACCTAATTTCTAGTGGGTGGTGTCACTTTACCCAAGCCACATCTAGTGGTAAAAAAACATTGACCCCAAACATCAGGTATCCAAGTTATGGACCTTAACCAAGAACTTAACAAAGTCGTTCATGCATTTAATATAGGTCACAGTGACCTAATATCTAGTGGGTGGTGTAGCCCTACCCAAGACTTATCTGGTGGTGAAATATCGTTGACCCCCATTTAGTATCCGAGTTGTGGACCTTTACCAAGAACTTAACCAAAGTGTTAGGGACAGACGAAGACGGACAAGGGTAAAACTATATGGCTGACCCATATATGTGAAAAGGGTTATCAAATCAAGGGCCAGGATATCAAACTATTGTGCAGTTCAAGGAAAGAAACCTAAGATGTTTTAAAACAGTCTTGAAACCATATATGGTCAAAATACATAAAAACTTAAGTATTTGGTAAACAGAAGTAGCAAATTTTCGGGCATAAAATCGCTTTACATCTTATAGTACAATGGGATGAAGCTACATGCCAAATATCAAGAGGCTGAGGCAAGTAGTTCCTGAGAAAACTGTGACGACGAAATTTTTTTATAAGTCCAATATATGTAAAAACTTTAAGTTCCCGCTAAACAGAAAGTAGGATTTTTTTGTGCATGACATCGCTTTAAACCTTATAGTACTATAGCAGTCATGGAAATTAGCACAGGACCGACAGCCCGAGGCCTGTAAAAACTCATTCGGTCTGGTGTTTTTGTGCCTTTCACAGGTCCAAAAGCCTGATAGAAATTGGCAGTATTTAAACAATAAATTGTGTTATTGGACCTCTATATTTTCTTTTGGTCCTGTGAATCTTGACCAAGGATGGGACCGAATGTCCTGCCCCAAATAATCCTAATTTCCTTGACTGCTATAGGACAAAGCTACATGCCAAATATCAAGAGGCTGACGCATGTAGTTGCTGAGAAAACTGTGACAGAATTTTTTGTGTCACTGCAAGACGACGGATAGTGCCAAATTAAAGTAACCGGCCTATATGTCGCTTCTGCAACACATTGCAAGCGACATAATGACAATGGGTAAATTCATCTCAGACAAGTCAGAACATGTGATATGGAAAAGAAATCCTCTGAACTTAAAGAACACATATATATTAAAGAATATAGAGCTCATTTTATTTTTTTGAAACTTTCAACTGCTTTAGGAATCAAAGTAATTAAAACTGTGCAATGTAGAAAACCATTTTAAAGGCATAAACCCTATAAAGAGGTTTAAAATTGCATAATTTCCCAGCTGTTACAAGCCCTTACCTGAGCTTACAATCTAGAATAGAGTTATGCTAATACAAAATCAAAAGAGAATATTTTTTTTATGATTTTAAATGCTAATTTAAGGATTAATTTTGTAAATACATCTGTTCAATAACAGACCATTTAGTTCAGTATGTAAACAAACAAGTGACCTGAAAAGAAAACATCAGTGACATACTGTTATTTATAACATTTCTTTTACTTGAAAAAAAGAAATGCAAACACATGTTTCCAATGATTAACAAAACTGTGATGTGAGCAAGGTGTACATATTAATATTTTTACTGAAACTAGAATGGTGGTCTTCCATGGAAGACGTATGTCGCCTGCGTGTTAAAACATGAAGTAGCAGTGTTTCCGGCATGTAATTGCTTTACACCTTAAAGTACTATGGGATGAAGCTACATGCCTAATACCATGAAGCTGTGTCATGCAGTTACCCAGAAAACTGTGATGAAAATTTTGCATATATTTGGTCATAATACATAAAAACTTAAGTATTTGGTAAACAGGAAATAATAAATTTTGGGGCATAAAATTGCTTTACACCTTATAGTACTATGGAATGAAGCTACATGCCAAATATCAAGAAGCTGTGGCATGTAGTTACCCAGAAAACTGTGACAAAAATTTGCATATATATGGTCATAATAATTAAAAACTTAAGTATTCGGTAAACAGGAAGTAGCAATTTTTCGGGCATAAAATCACTTTACACCTTATAGTACAATGAGATTAAGCTACATACCAAATATCAAGAAGCTGTGGCATGTAGTTGCCTGGAAAACTGCGACGGAAATTTTTGTGACGCCGCAGGACGACGATGACGCAAGACGATGGATGGTGCCAAAGTAACCCCTATATGTCGCATCTGCAACACATTGCAGGCGACATAAAAAACATGAATAACCTCCATTAAGCATTTACAGTATGTAAGCCATTTTTTTTTAGTTTAATAACCAGCCAGGCAAACAACTGCCTGGTGACCCCCCCCCCCACCACCATTCAAAATCTAACATTTATTTTTCTGTGATGCTTTCTGAAATTAATTTTTCAAGTGTTCAAAGTTTAAAGAAGAACCCCCTTCTCACGTGTCTCAGGTCAATGATTTTTCCCCTACAAAATTAGTGTTTTTTAAACTTTTGATATAAACAAAACAAAAATTTAAGTACGTTGAAATACTGACAAACTACATGGAAACAAGTTTGTGAGGCCAAAATATGTCACTCCTTAGGTATCACATATTGGTAACCTATTCAAAAAAGCCAAAAGTTTTGTTTTTATTTGAAGCAGTGTTCACAAATGAAGTTGAAATCTATAACTGCTTCCCCAATGGACAAGTTGAAAATAATGATTTTCTCTATGAAGAAATGGACAAGTTTAATCTCCATCAGGTCCACCTGGCAATCTTTTACAAAAATTTATTTCTTATACTGGAAAGACATGTTTTATATCTAAATCACTCAGGTCAGAGTATACATGTATTTGTAAAAAGGAATTTCACCAATGCTCTTTCCTAAATTCTTTGTTTTATATACATGTATAACCAAATGGCTAACTTGAATAGACAAAAATCTTTTTTCCTAAGAAAAGGTTATGGGTTTTAATTGACAAAACTTAGAATTCTTGGAAGATTAATTTCACTGATGAACCTTCTGGGTTAGTATGGCTAGATAATTAAACAAAATATAAACATGATAAACAGTGGCAACACAAGGTGAGCCTGTATCTGTCTTTGTATTTTTCTTATGAAAAGAATATCGACCTTATTGAACCGGGTAATGAGCCACCATCTTTGAAATTTAAAGCAACCTTAAAGGCCATGATAAAATAATTCCTCGATTCTCATCCATATTTCTTGAAAATATGGGGTATATTGGCCAAACATACAGAATTTTATAGTATTTTGTTGCTCAAACTCTTAAAAAATAAGTGGTGCACATCTTCAAAATCTATACAAGTTTGAAAGCTAAAGCTTTTATATTTTTCAGGTTTTGCATTCAATTAGTGCAGATGACAAAATGGGATGGAGTTGCTACCTAGACCTGCTTTTGTTGGTGAGGCAGGTGTAACAAAAGGTGTTTGGTGCACCTGTAGATCAGGTTAAGAAATAGGAAAGAGCACAATGTTAGAAATACAATGTATAGGTGATGATGCTGTTATTCAGAGTAAAGATTAAGTAAGGCCAATTGTTTTGTGAATACTCTCACTTTGAAATGAGTTTAATTCTAATTACGACAGCCCATATATTTTGCATATCTTGATTAAAACAAACTTTCAATCAATGCATTCCTTCAATTTACATGTAGCTTTTTTGTTTAACCATGACATCTTTTGTTAATGTTTTAAATACAATTTCACATCCATGTTTTCCATGATTTGAGAAATTAAAATCTTATGCAAATTGAAATTCATAATTATTGATTACTTTTTACCTAATTTTTCATATTTATTGATTACTTTTTACCTAATTATTCAAAAATAAGTAACATATTGTAATAGCAGCCAGCATAATAAAAAAATCAGCCAAAGTAGACTTTAAATAAAAATTAAAATCCAGATGACTATTTTGTCGTCTTTAAAATTGTGATAAAAGTGTCATAGGAATTTGTCAACTAGAGAAAAAGTTATTGTTGGAACATTTTAAGGAATAAGTTTTTTTTTGCTCTTTTGGTCCTTTAATTTCTAGTGAATTATGATCCCAAAGTGGAAGGTGCTCATCTTCAATATATCAATAATAATATCAGTAATCAATGTGTAATATTTCAGAAAGATCTAGTGTTTGGTTTTTGAGAATCAGATTACACAAGACTGAGGCAGCACCCCTATTGTATAATGGACAGACAGACCGACAGACTGGAGTAACCAAACTAATGGACAGACAGACCGACAGACTGGAGTAACCAAACTAATGGACAGACAGACCGACAGACTGGAGTAACCAAACTAATGGACAGACAGACCGACAGACTGGAGTAACCAAACTTGTAGACCTGCTTTTGCATTGAAAAGTTTTATAATGATTAATGCACTACAGACACTTCTATATTTTGCTGAACATTCATTCAATGAATGAACACACCATTTTTAGGATGCTCATTTTGAACAAGGAGAATTAGCTGTCTGCAAAAATAAGTAACATATTGTAATAGCAGCCAGCATAATAAAAAATCAGCCAAAGTAGACTTTAAATAAAAATTGAAATCCAGATGACTATTTTGTCGTCTTTAAAATTGTGATAAAAGTGTCATAGGAATTTGTCAACTAGAGAAAAAGTTATTGTTGGAACATTTTAAGGAATAAGTTTTTTTTTGCTCTTTTGGTCCTTTAATTTCTAGTGAATTATGATCCCAAAGTGGAAGGTGCTCATCTTCAATATATCAATAATAATATCAGTAATCAATGTGTAATATTTCAGAAAGATCTAGTGTTTGGTTTTTGAGAATCAGATTACACAAGACTGAGGCAGCACCCCTATTGTATAATGGACAGACAGACCGACAGACTGGAGTAACCAAACTAATGGACAGACAGACCGACAGACTGGAGTAACCAAACTAATGGACAGACAGACCGACAGACTGGAGTAACCAAACTAATGGACAGACAGACCGACAGACTGGAGTAACCAAACTTGTAGACCTGCTTTTGCATTGAAAAGTTTTATAATGATTAATGCACTACAGACACTTCTATATTTTGCTGAACATTCATTCAATGAATGAACACACCATTTTTAGGATGCTCATTTTGAACAAGGAGAATTAGCTGTCTGCACAAGAAGAAAAATCTCTACTTAATACTTTTCTAGACAAGAGGATCAAGGCACTAATGCCATTTTCTGCCTATAATTGCTTAAGTCTTCTTGCATTATTCATAACCTCATTTCAGCAAAAAATTATGTAATAAATGTATCTCTGAAAGGGGTAAATACAAAGCAGTAGTATGAAAACTAAGTCTGCTAACCAATACCATATTACCAGGGGTATTATAATATAGCATTGAATCCAATTATCCTAAGGTCTCAGGGTAGTTATGAATAAAGTAATTGATGTGTTTTTCTCTCCATCTTGTTAACATGGAATACATAAATTTTCTCCAAAAGGCAAAGCATCATTCATTGAAAAGTGCAACTTTCATTCAAACTGCAATGCATTATGTTGAAATCCTTAAAGCTGTAAATATCAATTATAGAAGTAATCCACATTCATAAATCTAGTCTCATTAACTTTCAGGTTTATTATGAAGTAACAATGTAATGCAAAGTCAAAATGTTCTAGAACTGAAAGCAAGTTCATTGGGGAGGGATACCTGTTGCTTCATTATAATAAAACTTTTTTATCAGAAAAATCAAAGTCCAATTATATCCCCCTGAATTACAATGAAATTTCTTCGTTCTTATCTAAGAAAGTGTTCCTTCATGTAAATTTTCATCATGATCAATTAAGATTCTAAATTGAGAAAAAAATATGTCCAATTATCTCCTTTAAATGATATATGAAGGGAATAATATTTCTTTAAGCATTTAATGGTCAAAACTTTATTATCATGATCCATTTTAGGAGTATGTGCACTTATTACCACCATCTATGTATCAAGGCACGAACATTGCAATCTATGTTCTATAATATATGTTACCCTAATATCAAAACATTTTGAGATTGACCAGACCTACGTGACCTATATATGTCAGAACCATTGCAGTCTTCAATTTCTCTGGTATGTTTTTTTTGTTTTGTCTTTTCTCTTGGATATTAGAGATTGATCCTCCAAGTTTGGTAATTTTTATCTTTATTACAAGGTATTCCTGAATTGAAAAAGGCAGACAGACTATGCTGTGAGCAAGTTGATTCCTTGGCACAAATGATCTGCCCTTATTGATTGGTTTGGCTGTTTTTACTAGACTGAATTTCTTCAGGAAATTGAAAGAAAGAAGGTCTTAAATCTCACTTTTTGATATGGATGATGACCTCTCTCTCAATTGTTTCATTAGCTAAGATGAATTCCTTTCATTTATTCAGAGTTAGCAATTGGCTTCTGTTGCACTTTTCAATGTTAAAGTTTAGTTGTGTTGGATTTATTTTGTTTTGTTGTTTCATAGTCTTGAGTGTTTTAACTTCTTACATTTAAAGAGTGTCAACTTGTAACTTTATTTCTTCAAGATTGTATTTTGTATAATTTGCACTACATTAGATGACTGCCACCACAAACTCGAAGTTTGTCATTTCAGACGGAGCAGACCTATGCCTGGCACAGAGTGGCAAAGAAATTAAAATTTTCACAAACTCTGACAATGAAATAAATCAAACAGTATATGCTGCTTTACTTTGGTAGATGGCATAAAAAGTGAAACACTGTTGGCAACCAGCAACACGATTCTAAGTAAGAAGCAAATCATAATCATTTTCTCGTGTTGATTATTGATAGTTTTGATATCTCCAAATATATCAAACAACAAAAGCACATGTACTAAATGTTCCAAATAGATCAATAATGATGTTTAATGTCCTGAAAAGATTAAAGGTAAAGGACCTGTTTGAAATGATACACCGATATCATTTATGGACTAAATTCAAATCAGATAACTTATTCATTAAAGTTACATTTTGTGTCAGTAAACAATTCAACATGAATTTTTTTCAGACTTCAAGCTTGTTTAAAGATAAAATGTAGAAAGATAGAAAACATTTTTTTGAATATCCACTCTAATCCACAATGGCACATAATATCCTTTTCCCCACATTTATTGCTGAACAACAGTAACATGATCAAACAGGAGCTAGAATAGAACCCAAGGACATTGCAAAAGAGGCTGACCTGAAAGAACACCTCGTGTACAAAGATCTGATAAAACACCTACATAAGATTGGTAAAAGGCAAAAACAACAGCCAAAGACAGGAAGAAATGGAGAGCAGCAGTGTGGTGCTATGTTCCCCTAGGGATGAAGTCGATTTAATCTAGTCAAGTCACTTACTACATGTAACTTTCTTGAGAATTTTTAACACAAAACAACTGCAAGAAACAGGCAGTCAGTCACACAAATTGTCACACTATATGATTAAATGTTCTAAACTAGAGGCTCCCAGGAGCCTGAATCGCTCACCTGATCTCTTCTGCCAAAGTTTGAATAAATTTCACAAACTTCAAGCATAAAAAGTTGCAAAACAATCCTTTCAGTGGTTTCAAAGAAGATTTTTGGAAATCAGTTTCAATTAATAGAAAAAACAGTTAAATGGCAATAACTCCTGTAAGGACCTTTTGATGCTGAACAAGGACAGTTGCTTCGGATTTTCTCTATCTCTTATACTTTTTGAGTTATAAGCCAAAAACAATGGTTTGACCCCCCCTGTTCTATTTTTAGCAATGGCGGCCATGTTGGTTGGTCGACATGTATATAATTCACAAACTTGGTAGAGGACATCCTAAAATTCATGTATACCAAGTATCAATGCAATCCCTTCAGTGGTTTTAGAGAAGAAGATTTTTTGAAAATCAGTGTAAATTAATGGAAAAAAACAGTTAAAGGGGAATAACTCTTAAACGGCTGATCTGACAATTAAGACCCTGAAATCATTTTTGTAGATCTCAATGAGCTTAACAATTCTGCAATGCTAACTTTTCCTCTAGCTCTAATGGTTTTCAAGATATAGTCCAAAAACTGCAAAAATGGTCAATTTAGATGATTGAAGGGCAATAACTCCTATAAGGAGTCGTTTCACAACTTCAACTCAATGAAGAGATTTGTAGAGCTTTTGATGCTGAACAAGGAAGGTTGCTTCGGATTTTCTCTATCTCTTATACTTTTTGAGTTATAAGCCAAAAACAATGGTCTGACCCCCCTGTTCTATTTTTAGCAACGGCGGCCATGTTGGTTGGTCGACATGTATATAATTCACAAACTTGGTAGAGGACATCCTAAAATTCATGTATACCAAGCATCATTGCAATCCCTTCAGTGGTTTTAGAGAAGAAGATTTTTAAAAATCAGTGTAAATTAATGGAAAAAAACAGTTAAAGGGGAATAACTCTTAAACGGCTGATCTGACAATTAAGACCCTGAAATCATTTTTGTAGATCTCAATGAGCTTAACAACTCTGCAATGCTAACTTTTCCTCTAGCTCAAAGGGTTTTCAAGATATAGTCCAAAAACTGCAAAAATGGTCAATTTTGATGATTAAAGGGCAATAACTCCTTTAAGGAGTCATTTCACAACTTCGACTCAATGGAGAGATTTGTAGAGCTTTTGATGCTGAACAAGGGAGGTTGCTTGGGATTTTCTCTATCTCTTATACTTTTTGAGTTATAAGCCAAAAACAATGGTCTGACCCCCCTGTTCTATTTTTAGCAACGGCGGCCATGTTGGTTGGTCGACATGTAAATAATTCACAAACTTGGTAGAGGACATCCTAAAATTCATGTATACCAAGTATCATTGCAATCCCTTCAGTGGTTTTAGAGAAGAAGATTTTTGAAAATCAGTGTAAATTAATGGAAAAAAACAGTTAAAGGGGAATAACTCTTAAACGGCTGATCTGACAATTAAAACCCTGAAATCATTTTTGTAGATTTCAATGAGCTTAACAATTCTGCAATGCTAACTTTTCCTCTAGCTGAAACGGTTTTCAAGATATAGTCCAAAAACTGCAAAAATTGTCAATTTTGATGATTAAAGGGCAATTACTCCTATAAGGAGTCGTTTCACAACTTCGACTCAATGGAGAGATTCGTAGAGCTTTTGATGCTGAACAAGAAAGGTTGCTTCGGATTTTCTCTATCTCTTATACTTTTTGAGTTATAAGCCAAAAACAATGGTCTGACCCCCCTGTTCTATTTTTAGCAACGGCGGCCATGTTGGTTGGTCAACATGTATATAATTCACAAACTTGGTAGAGGACATCCTAAAGATCATGTATACCAAGTATCAATGCAATCCCTTCAGTGGTTTCAGAGAAGAAGATCTTTGAAGAAAAGTTAACGGACGGACGGACGGACGACGGACGACGGACGCTTAACGATGACAATAGCTCACATGACCCTTCGGGTCAGGTGAGCTAAAAATCTTTTAAATAATAAAACAAGAGTTAACACTAAAGTATGTCTCGCCTGCCGGCACCATCAGAAACAATTATTCTTTCTTACTTCCACTATATTTTGAATTTACATGGATTTTCAGTTTCTGGGATCAAAAGATGTTTATAGAACCTAAACATTGCAAATATATGCAATAAAAATAATCAAAGTCACTCAACCGGAAAATCAAGGTCAAGGTCAAAAGATGAGGATGTAACTGTGCTAAGCTACTACTGGAACATATGCATACCAAGTTTCATCAACCTTGGACTTATAGTTCTTGAGATATGGAGGTGCTCGCAAAACTTTTCCATTGCTATTATATGTATTGAAAATTGTCAGTCACTCAACCAAAAAACCAAGGTCAAGGTCAAAAGATGGGGATGTAACTGTGCTGAGCTACTACTGGGGCATACCCATACCAAGTTTCATCAACCTTGGACTTATAGTTCTTGAGATATGGAGGTGCTCGCAAAACTTTTCCATTGCTATTATATGTATTGAAAATTGTCAAAGTCACTCAACCAAAAAATCAAGGTCAAGGTCAAAAGATGGGGATGTAACTGTGCTGAGCTACTACTGGGGCATACCCATACCAAGTTTCATCAACCTTGGAATTATAGTTCTTGAGATATGGAGGTGCTCGCAAAACTTTTCCATTGCTATTATATGTATTGAAAATTGTCAAAGTCACTCAACCAAAAAATCAAGGTCAAGGTCAAAAGATGGGGATGCAACTGCGCTAAGCTACTACTGGGGCATATGCATACCAAGTTTCATCAACCTAGAACTTATAGTTCTTGAGATATGGAGTTGCTCCCAAAACTTTTCCATTGCTATTATATGTATTGAAAATTGTCAAAGTCACTCAACCGAAAAATCAAGGTCAAGGTCAAAAGATGGGGATGCAACTGTGCTAAGCTACTACTGGGGCATATGCATACCAAGTTTCATCAACCTAGGACTTATAGTTCTTGAGATATGGAGGTGCTCGCAAAACTTTTCCATTGCTATTATATGTATTGAAAATTGTCAAAGTCACTCAACCGGAAAATCAAGGTCAAGGGCAAAAGATGGGGATGCAACTGTGCTAAGCTACTACTGGGGCATATGCATACCAAGTTTCATCAACCCAGGACCTATAGTTCTTGAGATATGGAGGTGCTCATAAAACTTTTCCAAAAAGTTAACGCCGCCGTCGCCGCCGCCGCCGCCAACAAACAAGTCTAGGTTTGATTGCTAAATTGGTAGACAAATTGAACTAGAGAATGTACATGTAACAATTTCAAATTCAAACTCTTCTAGTTGTTTTTTGTTTATTAATTAATACTTGATGAAATTTAGTAATATCAAACTGTACACAATTCAAAACAATGCAACTCATTAAGCTTGTTAATTGACATATTTTGTATATAGATGTATGTTAAATTCCAAATGTCAAATGATGATACTTGAAGTATTGAATACAGTAAATCTTTAAGCTGGTATTTTTGTATACAAACAAGATTGTGACTTTTACCTGAAAGGAAAAATCAATATGCCGTAGTCTAACTTAATTGGTCTCAGCTGAGTTTTCTAATAGCAGAAACAAGATGACATTCTAAAAAGATAGATTTCGCTTTGTACTTCTTATGTCACAATCCTATTGTGTCCTTGGAAAGTCAAAGTAATCTGTCAAAGGAAAGAATTATTTTCTGGCTTCATCTTGGTTCCAGGGGGCTTGTATTGCTAAGAACTGATTTTCAAGCTAAGTTTTATGAACATTTTGGTTCATGGCATATTCATCAACTAAGAAACCTCCAACAATTTGCTTTCACAAAAGAAATGTACTCAACTTCCAAATACATGTAACATAACTTGATAAGTCTATCAAGCTAGTATAACCTAGTGGAGTAAATGAACACGAGACCACAACACATACATGCATGTTAACTCCAACTACAATTAACTTTTATGAGTTGTATGGCATAATAATTTCGGAAAATTATTCCTCATCAGCAGCACTTAGAACCCAAACAAAGGAAATCTATAATTCAAAAGATGCCCAAAATGCATAAAACCAAACAAATCAAAATATACATGTACATGTATATAGCTTAAGGCAAAACTATGATGTCTACATGTAACTGGTAAGTGACATTAAAGAAACTTAAGTTAGGATAGAAAACACTCTATAAAAAGATAAAGAACATTAAGTTATAAAGCTTCTCCCCCCCCAAAAAAAAAAATCAGTTAGAATTGATAGAATATAGCAAAAGGGAAATAACTCTTTAATTGTTAATCTGACAACGTTGACCCTAAATTCATTCTTGAAGATCTCAATTGGCTTACAATTTAGTAACTGTTAACTTTTCCACTAGCACTTACGGTTTACAAGATAAAGTCCAGAAACTAAGAAAATGGCCAATTTTGACAAGTAAAGGGAAATAACTCCTACAAAAAGTTGTCCCAAAACTTTGACATTGTACATGTAGGTAAATTTGTAGAGCTTTTAATGCTGAAGAATAGAAGTTGCTTCAGATTTTCTTTATCTCTTTTACCCATCATGCCCATCAAGTTATCAGCCAAAAACTACGTAAATGTATTAAAGAGAAAAAGGTTTCACAACTATGATCAATGATGGTACTGATTTTTATCACACTCATTAGGTATTTGTCATAAAGAAATTTGCAGATGCTCATTTTTTTAAGAGAAATATCTTATTGTCAGTTAGTGTGAAAAAATCAGTATCATTCACATCACCTAAAGTTGTCAAACCTATATTGATGAACACCAGTCTCAAGAAATTTTGAGAATCATATTAACCTATTCAACATACAGGTTTGCAATTTACTGTCATTATCTCACCTGTCTCGTAGGATTTATGAACATGAAATATGAAAAAAATTAGTAATGAAACATCAACCAGAACCTCCACACTGGTGGGGGAGTAGGGTCTATGTTTGGCCATGCATCCTCACAAATGCTGTTATTATAAAATGTCTCATACATGTACAAACATCCCAGTTTAAATTAAGACAATCAGTATATGGCATGATACATGTTTGATTTTTTTGAAGCTATTTATTTTCTCATAAAGTTCTATAAACAAAAGTTAACAACAAAAGTGCAAAAAAGCCCCACCATATACATTCACATTTACTTTTGCCTGCGGAAGATGGAACTTTAGACTCTTGATATTTAAAAAAAACTATATCATTAATGTACACATGTATTTTCAACACAAAAGCATTGATGTTGGAGTTGGTTTAAAATCAGGGTATCAATACTCTACCAGCAGCATTAAGCCATAGGATGTTAAAATTCACATCTCTCCAAGACTTACCAGACCAATCTTTACTCACTGCTGAGGCTGCTCTCCTTTTGATAAATGTTAATGTATGTTTGTGATTTTGATTGCTTTAGAATAATGCATACAATTGTTCTAAAATGTACAATGTAACAAAATTTATGTTAATCAATACTTCAACCATTTTCATAAAAGTTTTAAATTCTGAAATTGACTCTAGTCACTACTTTCCTTCAGATTGACTAGGGACTGGAAGTTTAATGTTGTGACTCTACCTAAATATAGGTCTGTAGCCACTTTACCTTTAGATTTACATGCATCATACATGTATATATACAGTTTTGTACTTGATATTTATGAGTATTTCAGATATAAAGAAAAGATCAAATCATTAAAATATTAATAATACATGTATATATAGTTTTTCTTTTTTAATGTTTGTTTCTTAAATACATGTACATGTATCAATTAACATGGCTAAATTGTTTTTGAGTAGGAAAAACTTTGGGTCTGGCAATGTTTTTAACTTGCTAGCTGACCAAAACACCATTGGACCAAAATTTTCTTGAAACTTTGTTACTTTCATAAAGTTGTGGAAATCAGTCACATTTGTCCAGATTTCAACACAACATTTCACCATTTCTGCTAATTTGGGCTTGTGCGACAAAATTTGTTGACAGTTTGCAAATCATTTTTTGCAAATTATAAAGCAAAATTTACCAGTTCTCTTAAAATAAAAATTAAATAACAAAATCTTAATAGCCAATGCAATAGGCCTAATCAAAAGATTGGAACAAAATATTAACAAGGAAAATAATCATTTGAAACATGACAACCAAAAAATGATCCAAACTGAATTTGGTTGGACCCATTCTTAAAATCATATAAAACAAGACAAATAAAGAATTCAGGTGAAAAAATCTTTTTATAAATTTGTCATTACTTTAATTTTAAATACCTTTATTATATAAATATATATGTTTTGCAACTTTTTTTCTTTGAAAAAATCTAGTAAAAAATCATATACACATGCATGCAGCCTGCTTTCTCAGTTTTATTTATTTATATATTTATGTTTGGCACCAAATGTCAGTGTACAGTATTACAAATAAAATACAAAAATGTATTAATTACAATTTCTACATTTTCTAAAACTTGTCATATTTATATTTTTACTATTAGTATTGGGAATTACACCTTAGGCAAAATTGTTACTAAATCCTAAGTACAAAAAAAAACAGCAATTACAGGAAAGCACTAAATCCTCAGTAATAACATGTAATGTTGGTAAGTTACTGAATTTTAGTAATTAAATATATTTTATATCATTTTATTGTAATTAACATATACACGTGTTATCATAATTATTATTTTCAAAATTTACATACAATTGCTACAAATGTATGCTAATGTCCCATATGTAATTACATGTAGATATCTGCAAATTGTTTTTATATATATATTTTTATTCATTCATTTTCTTTTATTTTTATTTCATCTCCTACAAATCAACTAGTTTATTAATTTGTTGGAAAATCTTCAGAAAACATAAAGGTTGTTAGAAAAACAATAATTTCCAAATAAGAAAGCAGGCTGCATGCATATGAGTATATGATTTTTTACTAGATTTTTCTAAGAAAAAAAAACAGTTGCAGAACATTTTTTCCTTATCAAATGGACAAATGTATATATTTTTAAGTCTGATAGAACAATTCATTGAATAAAAATGTATTAATGACACAATTATAAAAGGGATGGGTCATTGATTAATGTATGGCAAATTTGGCACCAAATGTCAGTGTACATTTATATAACAAACAAAAAAATACAAAACTGTATTAATTACAATTTCTACATTTCTTTTTTGCATATGCAACAACATATTTTCAACTAAATTTAAGATCAATATCTATACATTTCTTTCAAATTTGAGGCTTATTTAGGGTATATTGGGATATGGGATATTCACACATTTTTTTCATGGGATACGGGATATTTGAGGCAAAACTTACTGGGATATGGGATATTTAAGTCCATTTTATTTACAGGGATATGGGATACTGGAAAAACACTTTTTGGGATATGGGATATTTGATGAAAAATTTACGGGGATATGGGATATTGGTACCCCCCCCTAAACAAGCCCCAAATTTCTCAAAACTATATTTAATGTAAGATATATATATTTTTCATGCACCAAAAAGCCAATAATTACAGCATCAGTGTTTCATGGTTCATCAAATTAGTGAATGTAATGTCTGTGTTTTTCAAATAAAGTAAGGTCAATTCAAATGAAACTTTGAAGTTGGGCATTTGAATTTTTTTTAATAAAAAAGTTAAGTTGAATAAATCATTACATTCAGCTCTTTATGATTTGTGCTTTTTAAAAATCTCAAATAACTGAGCTGTCTGCTGAACCCTCATTTGCCTCCACAGTCATGATGGTTCAGCACACTTCAAGAATGATGGAAAATATAAAATATAACACTGCCTGTGACTTTTATGCTTCAAGTTATCCGTTTTTTCACAAGGCTTCTAAATAAATAAGTTGAAAATGTTTGGTGAAAATAAACTGAATGAAAAATCTAAAGTTTTTTTGTGTTGTGGCTTTACCTTCAATGAGCAGTCCTGACACTCCAAAATGTCGTAATTAACTCTGGACTGACATTCATCATTCAACATTAAAACCAATATCCAAACTGTCAGTGCACCAACATTGCTGCTACCCATAATATATCACAAGATACTCTCTTGCAGAAGACATCGACATGCTTCTGCCTTCTTCTCGGTTTTCATCATGCAGGGGACATAACCACTCACAAACTAAAAAGAGAGATTGTAATGCAATCAATAGTTCAGAAAAAAATCAGTGTATGATTGCTTGTGACAGCAAAAACAAAAATTAAACAATAAAACAAACAAGCTTAAGTAAAAAGGTAATTTGTTATGTGTTCTAAAGGGAGAATTGCGTCTTTAACCTGTTCTTTAATCATTTTACGGTGCAAATTTTAATTCTTATTCAAAGAGAGATAACCTGGAATCTCACCAGACACCATTACTAAATACACGGGCGGGTGGATCCAAAGGGGGACAAGGGACCGTCCTCCCTTTTTCTAAAAAGAAATCATTGGATATATAGAAAAAAACAATAAAGCATGACAAGAGTGGACCCTCTAGTCCTAAGCTATAAGGGTCTCTTCCATGAAGTGTTACCCCTAAAGACAAGACAAGACAAGGCAATATATGAAGAAAAATTAATAGTGTTTGTGCATTTTTTCTTTGTTACAGAGGTTTAAAAGTGACCAATTTTGACAATTTTTTTCATTTTTAGCCATTTTTGCCCCAATTGTGACTATTTTCATGAAAAAAATCAACTTAGGGACTGTTCAATATTTATCAAAATACTGGGCCGGTGCAAATTTCTTTTCATCGTCAAAATTTCTATTTGCCCAGCAAAGCCTAATCAAGAAAAAAGTATAGACCCAGTCACTTAACAGTAAAAAAATCTTGTTGCCCAGCAATATTCTTACCATATTTTAATAACAAAAAATAATAGCTAAATAGCCTATCAAGAGCCTTTTCAAATTCAAATATTTTATTGGATAAAGCATATTCAAGTCATGAAAACAGTTACATAATGTCATACGTTGTGTAATCAAATACAGCTAAATCATCATGTACAAAAATGTACTTGTACATAAATATGATAAAATATATGAATGCGAGTCATCACATAAAAAATGCAACAATTTCATTATCATTTTATATATATATATATATAAATAAATACTTATTTAAAACCTACGTATTTTAAAAAAATTAGCCGCTGTTTGAGATATAAACAAATGATTTTAAATTTTGTCTGAGAAAATTATATCGTTTAATTATCTCAGATTTTGTATAGAACAAAGGTTCAGGAGGCAATTGACTGAATGAATGGAAATTTCATGGGGATATGTATCTTTATTAAAAAGAGTAAAAAAAATCGAAAATGAACTTCATCTTCTACTTTATCGTTATATGATTTACAATGCCAGCATTTTTTTTTTTACATTTTATCACCCTAAAAAAGTAGTCGCCCAGCGGAAATATTTTTACAAAAATCTATTCGCCCAGCATTTGTAAAGTGCAAAAAAACTATGTGCCCAGTATACAAATGCACCGGCCCAGTATTTTGATAAATATTGAACAGTCCCTTAGAGTATTAAACTTTTTTTGATACTTTCTGATAAGTTGTATCTGATTAAAATGAATATATTAAATTAAAAAAAAAAATCATATGTACGTGTGGATATAAGAAAGTTTTGTCCCATTTTCATGTATTTAGGGGTATTTTTAGCCGTTCCAAATTTCCCTCAAAATGCAGAATTTCTCATTTTTCTTAAAGCTGATGGTTAAAACTTCATTTGTTTTGTGTTTTCTTAATGCGAAAATATCTAATCAAATGTTTAAGGAAGCAAAAATGAATGACTAGTGAATATTTTTTTTCACGAGATGACTTTTTCCAACCCAACCCCTCTATTCAGAAAATCTTACCTGAATTCACCAGCAATTTAGGGCCTAAATTTTTGATTAGCGATTACTCCAAAACTACTTGTTTCAAACTCATAATTTTTTTACATAATTTTATGGTGAACATATAAAAAAAAATAATTCCCACTGTCCATAAATTTTGAAATATTTCCAAACGAAATTTCAATGAGACCGTGGCGAAACCTGACCAGACTACATCCGTCATCTGACGACATCTGGAATTGGAGACTTTTATAAAGCTTAATGACTGAAGGTTTAAGCAAGCAACAGCTTTTCCCTATCTGCAATGGTTTTCTTTCTATAGACCAGGTCAAAAGCATAAAAAAAACCTCTATATCATATCTTTAAAGGGCTATGTCATCTGACATCTTGACCCAATGGAAACTTTTGTAAAGCCTAATGGATTGAAGGTTCAAGCAAGCAACAGATTTTCTCTATCTGCAATGTTTTTTTAGTGACGGGTGTGCAGGAACTGCTTATTCTTTCGGAGCACCTGAGTTCACTCTCGTTATAGGACCTGAGTGCACGATCCTAATGCGGTTTTGTTGTTATGTATGTTTTTTGTTTGTTGTGTGGTTTGTTTCGTTTGTGATGATTTTTTTATCTACCGATTTTGTCTTCGTCTTTTCGGTTAATGATGTTTGATTGACATACCCCTTGTGTACACCTTTGCTTCTTTCATTCTATAGGGCAAAACATGAAAAAGCACTACTTTGAGCTACTAAGGGCTATAACCTCTATAAGGGGTCATCTGACATCTTGAACCAAATGGAGACTTTCGAAGCGCTCAATGAGCTGAAGGTTTCAATGCGGATTTAGGATTGGCGTGCCAGGTGTGCGCTCTCCCGTTTGACAGTAAAATTTGGTTAGGAACTGTATGAAGCAAGAGGTAGGTCCCAGAAGATTTTTTTTTCCGTTTGAAAATTTCTGGATCGATAAGCAAAAGCTTTTCTCTATCTGCAAGAGCTTTTATTATAAAATATACGATAAAAAACTATTATTGACCTATAAGGGGTCATCTGACATTTTCGCCCCAATGGAGAAGCGTTGTAGAGCTCAATGTGCTGAACTTTTTTCTCTACTTGCAGCTTTTTCAAAAAGAATGGAAAACGCAGGTACAAATATCTAGTAGTCGATTATACCAAAACTTACTTCATCAAGAGTCTAAGAAAAAGAACAAATTTACAGAAGACCAAATAATCGACATGCTCAACATTCTTATTGACAACATATTTGTTCAGTTTGGTGGACGTGTTTTTTAGCAAACAATAGGGATTCCAATGGGCACTAATTGTGCACCTTTGCTTGCTGATTTGTTTCTTCATTCATATGAAGCAGACTTCTTAAAATCTCTTCTAGTCAAAAAAGACTAGCTCTCTCCGTCTAAATTTCAAAATTGTCTAAACTCTAAGGTTCTTCCTACCCCAGACATAGTGTGAATAGCTTAGTAATAATTTGGTTCCCCAGTTTGGTATTTTTGGTTATACTGTTCTATGCTCTTCATGTTCATACAGTGTTTGGCATTTTCAATATTTTTGGTAGAGCGCCTCTGATGAGTCTTGAATAGACGAAACGCGCGTCAGGCGTAGCAAAATTTATTGTCTGGAACTTTGTTGTCATTTGTATTTCGAACACACGTGAAGGTTAGCACTGCTTGTGGAGTTTAAATCCCCGAGGTTAGCCCGCTCCTGCACCAACACTTTTGAGTTGGAGAATACATCAAAGCTTTAAATTATCCGTCTAAATTTCAAAATTGTCTAAACCCTAATGTTCTTCCTACCCCAGACCAGTTCCGTTATATTGATGATGTCCTTTCACTAAACAATTCTCGATTTGGTGACTTTCTCCATCTCATATATCCACAGGAGCTTGAGATAAAGGACACAACGGATTCTAGGAAGTCTGCTTCATATTTAGATTTACATCTCGAAATTGACTCTCAAGGAAGACTTTCAACAAGGCTCTATGACAAACGAGATGACTTCAACTTTCCAATCGTCAACTTTCCCTTCTCGTGTAGCAAAATCCCGTCCGCTCCACGTCCGCTCCAGCTTATGGAGTTTACGTATCTCAATTGATTCGTTACTCCAGAGCATGTGGGACTTACATCGATTTCCTTAGCAGAGCGACACGTCTGACGCAATAATTGCTCACACAGGGTTATGTTGCTCCTCAGTTGCTGTCTTCACTCAAGAAATTTTACGGAAGACATCATGCACTTATCGACAAATATGGGATTTCGATCTCTCAGATGAGTGCAGATGTTGGTTTGTCATAGGGTTTTGTTTTCAGATTGTACTTTTTTAAAACATGGTATAGGCTTAAATTATGTTAATATGTACATGTATGTAACTCTGAAATTCATGTCACGTTAAATTGATCTTTGCGATTTGTTACGCTCTGCAGATTTCTGTCAAATATATGGTAGTTGGACGTCACCCGTTGAAACTTAACGTGACTTTTTATTGTATGCAATATACTGCTCACTTAATTATATATGTATCATGTTTGTTCTTTTTACTCAAATATAACTTGCTAAAAAATAACCTTCACAGACTATGTTTATACTTATCATTTATAACTCCATAATGTATTAATATTTTCAAAACTTTAATTTGTTTATTCATTTATTTATTTTTTTGCAGGTGAAATTTTGGAAGTTTAAGCTACTCATTTAGAAAAGCTGCAAACACCATTTCACAGATTGTACCTGAAGTTTGTGAGGCACTGTATAACTCCCTTAGAGACGATCCTTTAAAGGTATATTTTTAATGCAATTGAATACTTTTACCATTTTAGCAAAACTTTAAAGTTTATACTTATTGACTGGGTATGTGGGAGATAGAAATTTTTAAATTTTCAAGCTACCCATTTCGTCCACGCGGCCTGGACTCACAAACACTGCCTACAATGAAAAAAAATGGCCGAGATGTCAGAGAGCAAATAGTTGTGGCGAGGGGTTATAGTTCAAAACGTGAATAGATCAACGATTGAAAACAGGAAAAATAGCCAGTGAAAATATGAAAGGAATGGGGTAAATGAACATGAGACCATAACACATATGTAAACTCCAACTGCAATTATATTTTTAAGAACTGTATGGCAATTTCGAAATTTTATTACTCGTCATCGTACACATCTTATTAATACTAAACTATTTTTTATTACATCTCTGGTACTTTGAATTGGTTTAGAATGCTTGAACTAAAACTGTCCTATACATGTACAATAAAATGTATCTTTTGTAGACTCCGAATGATGAGACCGAGTGGGAGAAAATAACAGCTGAATTCAAAGAAAGGTGGAACTTCCCTAACTGTAATGGAGCTATTGATGGGAAACATGTAGTTTTACAAGCACCTTTTCACAGTGGCTCCTACTACTATAATTACAATAGAAAATAATGAGATGTGAAATAAGTGTACGCGACACAACCCACAATTAAACGGCAATTTAGAAAAAACCATAATGGACAACCGCCAACAGCCTTCAACGAGGCCATTTGGCACTGCTTGCGGTTCTGCAATTGGCCCATGGTCTAAATAAAATGCATATAATTCAAATCCAGCCCTGAAATAGTCATACAAATATACATACAGCATTGTTCTCATCATTGCATTGGTTGACGCAAATTACAGATTCACATATATTGATGTAGGAAGTGATGGTCGTATAAGTGATGGCGGTGTTTTTATAGAATATTCCTTACAGAGCAGGTTAGAATAAAATAAGTTAAATTTTCTTTCCAATCCTACATGCTTGCCTGGTAGAGAGTATCCTGTACCTTTTGTTATAGTTGCAGACGAGGCCTTTCCTTTAAAAGAATACCTCATGAAGCCATATCCCCAAAGGTCGGGACTATCGCCTTTCAAGGGCAAGGCGAGTCGTAGAAAATACCTTTGGCATACTTGTTAATCGATTCAGGGTCTTGAGATCGCCAATAATGATATCTCAAGAAAAGGCAGAGCTGGTAGTAATGTGTTGCTGTGGCCTTCACAACTTCCTTAGACCAGAAACTTACAAAGCAGTTGACCAAGATGATACAGGCTTTTCGAATACAGACATTTATAGCTTACCTTCGATAAGCGGAAATCACAGCGTGCAAGCCAGATGCATCAGGGACGAGTTTAAAGAGTACTTTAACACAGTCGGACAAGTACCATGGCAGAACCAAATTTTGAATTTATATAATAAGTGAAAATTATATTTACTAATTTTAGATCTAGAGTAATTTAATAAATTAACAGTATATACATTTGAGTTATCAAATTAGCATTGTCAAGTGTCAATCATATGTGGTGAACTTTTTAAAGAGAAGTATATTGCTGATATTGCTGATAATCATACTGTCCAAATGGGCTGTAATTTTGCATTGTTTCAGAGGACATCT